>SZWC01004409.1:19791-37858 GCA_023375785.1 Penium margaritaceum
GCCATGAGAAGGTAATATCATCATTATTCCCTCCCTACAAACCAAAAGCAAGACATGCTCTCAAAACATTTCTATCACAGATGAAGGGTGTAAGATGTTTTTCTAGCTAGATTACATGTGACCAACAAAACAAATGTGTGCATAATGAGAATTGATTTTTTTTGTTGGAGGTGGTGAGAGAAGTAGCCATTACGAAATATAATTCCATTGCCATCGTTGGTAAGGTGCTCTTACTTCATACATGCAATCCATATACAAATGTACTCTACTCTTTGGTACTTACATTGCATCGTGATCAAGTTTTTTATGTCTCCCTAAGCTCCGAAGGGCGAATGTATGCAAACTGCATGGTTCGCACCTTGCCTAGATACGAAGTGGCGGGTTCAAATGACAACGATGGCAGGTGCTTGATTCTAATTCCGGTAATTTAAGAATGTTGAGTTCGGACAATCATATCCAGTTTATGCCTAGTACCAACCCGCACACATCCAAGGACCCGCTTTAGTTGGAATCTAGTATCACGTATAGTAATCTAGCGACCAAGTGAACAGGAATGCTATTTGATGGTGACCGTTGTGTTTTTTATGCAGGATCGACGATATTTTTCCTAAACACAGACTCAACCCTGACCATTGGACAAACAATGCCCACAACCGGAAGAAGAAAAAATCCACGAATCTTATGGAATCCACGGCCGGTGTTTTCCCATCACAACTTTGGCCATTCTTTGTCCTTGGCATCGTAGAGCGAGACATGGTGTAACGGCTGTTTATCTAGCTCCTACACTTCAATCATCATCGGAGTTCATAGAATGGAGTCTAAAGCTCGCCCAAAGGGTTTTCCCCTTTGCGTCACTATGGGGGAAATTGTCATCAACGAACTGTGCAGGAAGACTTGAATGATTCAAGTCTCCGAAGGCCCATTTCCGTTATAACCTCACCCCTTAGTTCTGGGTCCAAAACAAGGGGGATATAACCCTAAACTCAAATGTTTGCACAAGTTTTCTAGTGTCAAAACTGGTAGTTCTTCCTAAACAAACTTTACTTTTAATTTTGACGTGTCGGCGTGAAATCGTCGCGTGCGAGGCACAATCGAATATTTTGCACCAAATTCTCTCGTGCGCCTCCCGCTCCTCCCTCTTGTTGAAGATTGCCCCTCTGCATGCCCAAGTGCGGCGCTAGGATGCGCCGATGAGCCGCCAGAGGGAAGAAATTCCTTGTAGACAGATCTGGTGACTCAATGATTGCTCAGATCCTAAAATAGAGGATTGCTCCTGAAAGTTGACGAGTCACTGAATCCGGTAAAAGTTGTTTCACCGGAATCAGACTTGTAACGAGGGAGATATGGGCTTCCAAAGTTGGGGTGTGCGCGGCGGTTCTGGGAGCCAGCCGCGGTTCGACTTCCGGTGAATAATTGACCGGGATGAGTAACAAAATGCCATCTGGGGATTTTGCTCCGGAAGATCTGCCGAGGCGTCCGGTGGATGATGCGCCGGATTTCAGGAGTGCAGTTTGTTATTGAGGGACTTAGCCAAAATCCTGGCTTGGAGTCCGAAACTTAGTAGTACGGTTTGTTACTCGGGGACGTAATCAAAATTCCGACTGGAGGTCCGCGAACAGGTTTCGACCCACATCAATCCCCATCACCAAACTCGATGATTAACTCATTGAAACAAACCCCAAAGGCGCGAGGGGCGCCGCCACTACGCATAGGGACATCTGCGCATCCGGAATGGCATTTTGATTGGTCCTTGATGTGTGAGGGCGCCTCGGCGGGCGACGTGGTGCGCGCCGCCGACTGAGCGGCTGATTTGGGGTGCTGCGGTTCGGCCAATGTAGCGGGAGCTACGGTGATCCGAATCATGCACGATTTGCTTCGTTGGAGAGCTCATGACTATCCCCACAAATGTTTAGATCATGTCCATGTTCAAAAACTAATGAAAAATCGCGTTATTCCCTTTGCAAAAGTGACTGTCTTGCAATTGTCTTCAACTCCCAGAAACATAGCGTGGGGCGACCAGAAAGCTCACGCTTAGACTCAGAACCACCCACACAAAACATAGCCGTGAGTACAGAAGACCCTTCGGGCCACGTTGGAACCGCACCCCGGTTTCTGACACCTCTCACCTTCGCTCCCCCTATCCCTCGTCCTTGCTTGATTGCTTGCAAGGAGGGCAAGTGGGGACGAGGGTGCGAGGCAACGAGGCCTTGTCCGCAGGGCCCTCACGGCCCCTCAGCCACCGATCGGACGGAGGCCACGATCGGCGCCTTGCGGCTGGCCGGCTGGTGGCCGGCTGATCACTTGGCCGCCCGCCGGACGTCCAGCCGGCCGGTAGCCAGCTGGCCGGCGGCCAGCGAAGTGCTGGCCGTTGGCCAGCCCTCGCTGACGGGAGAGGTGGTACNCAACCACCCCTCGCTTGAGCGAGGAGGAAGGGCCAAACCGGCCCTCCCACTACATTCCTCCTCACTTATTATGAACCGTCTCGATTCATGAGCAACAAGGAGGGTTGTCAGATAGTGAGTCATCAACATTGTTAAAGAAAATTAATAATTTCAATCATGAGCTAAACATGAACATGTGCATGGCACTAGGATCTGAGCTGTAGCTTGTTGGTCAGCATGGCTAGCGGCCTCCCCCCTTTAGGCAGGAGTGTCCGCGCGACAACCATGTTGGGCATCTCCTACCTCCTATGGTCGCAGTCCATGAATGTCGCCCTGCGGGAATGTTGTTCAGTTTCTCCGTGTTTAGGTGGTACCCCCTGACACGCGTCGATCTGTGCAAACTACCAGCTTGCTCCAATGCTTGTTGACCACCCCTGTGGGTAAGCAAGATTCATGCTCCCATGACTTATGTTCAGGTCCACACCCGGCCCAATGAACGAGGTATTCCGTAACAACCCACGATCGAAGTATACGCTCTTGGTGCCGGAGTAGAAAAAAAACATCGCATTGACCGTCAGCAGCAAGGAGTGGTGGTGGTGGCTAAACGGTTAATTCTGTCGTGTATGGATCCAAAAGGCTCACATGAAGCATGCCATGTATCTTCATGCTCAGTGGACGCAGTAATCGGAATGCCAGTGGCCCGATGCGTGCAACGTCTTAAAACGACCGAATATATTTTGGTAGAAGTTTTTCGCCCCTGGTGACTTTTGCCAAAGATTCTTACTACTAAGAAGCACTTTTTCACCGATGTCAAACAAGATCTCCCGGTAAACTTTGTCGGCATATGCCTTTTTTCGTTGCCAAGCAGCTTGAAGGTGACCCTTCGCCTCCTATAACAAAGAGTCTATGCGCTCGACAAATGCTAGAGTAGAAGGAACTTGTCTTCCTTTTTCTCATAGTCTTCACCGATGAAGAGGGCACCACTCGATGTTGACCACTCTTCAACATAGACAGCGTAAACTGTGTAGACTCGTTCACCGAGTTATTCATCGTAAACTCTGTTGGTTCTAGGAATTCATCCCAGTCATTCATGGTAGGGTCCATATACATGCACAGTTTTTGTTCCAGAGTACAGTTCATGCACTCCGTTTGTCCGTCAGTTTAAGGGTGACACTATGTCAATATTTACGAATCGCTCCCAAAGTGATCGTGCATATAGTGCCACAACTTACTAACAAAATTTATATCTCGATGCGAGATAATGTGCAACGGTAAGCCGTGTTACTTTACGATACCCTCAAAGAAGATACGAGCGGTCTCCTCTGCGTTCACATCAGTGGTTGTAAGAATGAAGTGTTTCATCTTCATTAGAATATCCACAACCACGAGTATTACATCGTGGCCACTAGCCGTATTGGGATGTCTAGTAATGAATTCCATGCCAGCGAACTCCCATGGAGTCCGTGTAATGGGAAGCTGTTGGAGGAGTCCAGCAGGCTTCTTGTTACTAGCCTTATTCCAAAGACATGGACCATATATCATGCAATACTTACGGACATCAACACTCCATCCTTACCACCAATAGTGGTCCAAGAGTTCTTTTCCGGTCTTTCAAGGTCCTACATGACCTGCGACCGGCGGGTCATGGGACTGGGAGATAATCTTCACTCAAAGTTCTTTCGATTCTGGCACAACATCTTGTTCTCTGTGCCAAAAGATTCCTACAAGTTTCAACAATCCGTACTTGTGTAGATTTTGAGAGTCTAGAAACCAAGAATCCGTACACCATCCCATCCAAGATCTATTGAAAAAACTGTTGTAGTGGATGATCTCTCGAGGTGGTTGCCGAAGAGGTGTAGGTGGTTCTAGTGTTTGTACGGTTTCTGTTGCAATGGCCATGAAACACCCACTGACCTTGGTAGTTGTTGTAATTTTCACAGGCTGCCGGCTTGGTGGATCGGCCACATTGATACATCCTGGCCGATACGCCCATGTGAACGAGAATCGACTGAGGTATTCGCTCCAACGCAAGTGTTGTCTTGACACGTTTGGTTGTATTTTAGAAGTCACCAATGGGGTATGGTCGGTGACAACCGTGATATCCTCTTTAGCACCCTTGAGGTAGCAATGCCATATCTTGAAAGTGTGTACTACTACAAGGAGCTCTTGATCCCTAGTCGTGTACCGCGTTTCCTAATGGATGAGCTTTTGCCTCTCATATACCAGTGGATGACCGTTCTGCATGAGGACGGTTCCGAGTCCTACTACCGACACATCACATGGAATCTCCCACAGTTGTGATGGATCCGGAAGAGCTAGGACGTGCGTTGTGGATAGAAGCTCTTTGAATTTGACAAAGGCATTCTCGCAATCAGATGTACATTCCCAACGCACGTCTTTTCGCGTGAGCCTAGCTAGCGGTGCTACCAAAGTCGAATACCCTCGCATAAACCATCAAAAGTAGTTTGCAAGGCCAAGGAAAGAAAAAATCTGCCCAACATTTTTCAGGCCTGGCCAGTCCACCATGGCTTGGACCTTTCATGGGTCGACACGGGTACCGTCCTTGCTAAAGATGTCTCCAAGGTATTTGAGCTCATCTTGTACAAACTTGCACTTGCTCACTTTTGCGTAGAACTTTTGTTCATGAAGGATCGCGAGGAATTTGCACAGATTTTCTATGTACTCTTCCATGGATTTGGAGAAAATGAGGATGTTGTCCGCATAAACCAGGACAAAAAGATCAAGATGATTGGTCAACGTTCCGTTTCTTTCTCCTTGGAAGATTGCCCGGGTGTTCGTTAGCCTCAAGCATAACTCCCGGAATGGATAGTATCCCATGTGCATTCTCATCTTTCGCAATGCGGATTTCATGGTACTCTTGAGGCAAATCCAAGGATGAAAATACTTTTACCCCTTAGATTTGGTCAAATAAGTCCTCAATCTGCGGTAAGGGGAGTATTTTTTTACAATCAGCTTGTTCAGTGTATGACAGTCTACGCACATGCGTAAACCACCATCCTTTTTGTTCACAAAAAGGGTCAATGCACCGTACGGCGACCTACTTGGCACAATCCACCCTTTTCTAAGGTAGTCTTTGCTTTGGAATTCGGCCTCTTGTACTTCTAATCAACTAAGGCAATACATGGGTCTGAATGGAGGAGTCGCTTTCGGTTGCAGCGGAATCATGTGGCCCATGTGTCGTTCTCGCAGAAGGCCAACCGGCGGGTCTTGGACTACATCCAAGAACTTTTCCAATAGATATTTGATCTCTTATGGCATGTCTTCCTTCACGTCCTCCTCCACTTTCTACAGCTGAGCCATGAAGGATCAACAACCTTGTCATATACGTCTCTTGACCTGCATGCTAGACAAGATGGCATGGACTTAGTCGGGTGGGCGACAATTTTGTACTCAGAATCAACGTAAAGCGATGTCGTCCTTTCCAGAGGATCAAATGATTTGATTCAAAGTACATTAGAGCCTTGTTTTCACAGAGCCAAGGATTGCCTAGCACCACATCAAACAGGTCAAGAAGGTTGAGTACCTTCAATGTGTGTGACCTTGAATACAAACTTTTGTTTGACAGGCACCGATCACGTGTACCTTATGGTTTTCACCAATGACAACTTCACCATTTGATGGCTCATACTGTTCGGTAAAGCCATGGCTAACAAAGGAGTCATCTCCTCCAGTGTCAGCCAGTACGTTCACGCGAGCACCAGCTAGGTGTCCTTTTGATTACATCGTCATGTTGCCTCCACTCTTCCGAGTGAACCTGCTCGCCGATAGCAAGCCGAGTTTTTGATAAACACAAATTGGTATGGCGAGTGCCGCAACTCTCATAATTCACCCACTCGATTCTACATCTTGTAGGAACATGTAAATTTGGCTAGCACCTTCCACTTCTTAAATCTGACAGGGTCGATATCATCGACCAAAGGTACCGCAAACGTGATTGAACTCACCGCTTCGAGGATGTTTGCTTCAATCACTGGTTCACACAACTCTTACGCAGTGGTTGGTGCTGGTACCACTAAGCATGTTCAATCACGTATCTCGTCCGAACATGCGAGGTTTAGTGGGCAATGGCGGTCAACAAGCGCGGAATGAGTCTCAACAAGAGGGGAGTAAACAACAAAGAAGTTTGAACTCGTAAAAAACTCAAAAAATTTAACATCCTTATATGAAAACATGAACCCATACTCAAAACGCTCCCCTTGGCTCCTCATGTAAACAGCCTGGTGAATGTGTAGAACGTGACGAGCGCGATCACGCTCAATCTCCATGCCTAGAAAGACATGGGCCATACCCAAGTCCTTCATCTTGTATGCGGACTGTAGTAAGGACTTCACGGACGCTACCGCCTCTTGACTAGGTGACGCGATCAACAAGTCATCGACATAGGCAAGAATAGCGGCAAACGGTGCCAAGACTGGGGTGAAAAAGAGTGCAGGGTCGACTGTGCTCTGTCGGTACCCCCCTTTCTCTAGGGTTGAGGTGATCTCCTGATTCCAACATCTCGATGACTTCTTAAGGCCGTAGAGAGCCTTGCGCAATCTCCAGACTCTTTCAATGCCGTCAGTGAACCCTGGAGGCTGGACCATGTAGATCTCTTCGTCCATTCGCCCGTGCAAGAAGGCGTTATTAACGTCCATTTGCTCGAGTTCCCAGTCATGGTGTGCGACAAGACTGAGGAGAGCTCGAGCAGTGGTGTAGCGTCCGACGGGAGTGAATGTTTTGTCGAAATCGACCCTAGAACTTGGGAGAATCCTCTGGCAGTAGGGCGTGCTTTGTATTTGTCTAGCTCGCCATTGGGTTTGTATTTTTGCCGGAACACCCAGNGCCGTAGAGAGCCTTGCGCAATCTCCAGACTCTTTCAATGCCGTCAGTGAACCCTGGAGGCTGGACCATGTAGATCTCTTCGTCCATTCGCCCGTACAAGAAGGCGTTATTAACGTCCATTTGCTCGAGTTCCCAGTCATGGTGTGCGACAAGACTGAGGAGAGCTCGAGCACTGGTGTAGCGTCCGACGGGAGTGAATGTTTTGTCGAAATCGACCCCAGAACTTGGGAGAAGCCTCTGGCAGTAAGGCGTGCTTTGTATTTGTCTAGCTCGCCATTGGGTTTGTATTTTTGCCGGAACACCCAGCGGGCGTGAATGGCCTTGCGGCCTTGTGGTAGACCGACCAAGTCGTAAACATCATGGTCATCTAGAGCTCTCAGCTCATCGCGCATGACAGCCTCCCACTGCTGTGAGTCGGATGCTGCTCGTGCCTGTCTGACTGTGGTGGGATCAAGCGACGGGGGTGACGCTACAGTGGTAGCTAGATACTTTGCGACACTGCCAAGCACTACGGCTTCAAGAGTGCGCTCATGCTCCGTCACGAGCAGCTTGTACCCAAGGGCAGAGCTGGGATGGACAACCTCTGTGGCCAGGCCTGAGACATCCATGCCGGTAGGCAGAGCCGGCGATTGCTCAGAGAAAGACTGCAATTCTCGGGAGTGGGACACTGAGACACTCAAAGAGCAAGAGGGAAGGGCCCGGAGGCGACCACCATGGATAAAGGGTGAGACAGATGCAGGACCGGGTGGAGCCGCGGGCGCAACCACGGCACGAGCCGACGGACTGGGTCCAGTCGAGGGGAGCGCACTGGAGGGCGTCGGAGAGGAGTGAGAAGGAGAGACAGACTCAGAGCAGGTAGGCAAGGAGTGCAAGATAGGGGAATCCGGAGTGCTGGGAGACAAGGCCTGCGTCGAGGGTACTGGATAGGACGCCTGGGGACGCAATGAGGGAGAAGGCTGCATAGAAGGGACAGCAGCAGGGATTGCACGAGCAGGAGGGACAGCAGGACCGATCTCCCCCCGCAACCAAGAGAGTGGCAGCAGGTCTGCAGCAGATGCAGAATGACTCAANCTTAAGGCCGTAGAGAGCCTTGCGCAATCCCCAGACTCTTTCAATGCCGTCAGTGAACCCTGGAGGCTGGACCATGTAGATCTCTTCGTCCATTCGCCCGTGCAAGAAGGCGTTATTAACGTCCATTTGCTCGAGTTCCCAGTCATGGTGTGCGACAAGACTGAGGAGAGCTCGAGCAGTGGTGTAGCGTCCGACGGGAGTGAATGTTTTGTCGAAATCGACCCTAGAACTTGGGAGAATCCTCTGGCAGTAGGGCGTGCTTTGTATTTGTCTAGCTCGCCATTGGGTTTGTATTTTTGCCGGAACACCCAGCGGGCGTGAATGGCCTCGCGGCCTTGTGGTAGACCGACCAAGTCGTAAACATCATGGTCATCTAGAGCTCTCAGCTCATCGCGCATGACAGCCTCCCACTGCTGTGAGTCGGATGCTGCTCGTGCCTATCTGACTGTGGTGGGATCAGGCGACGGGGGTGACGCTACAGTGGTAGCTAGATACTTTGCGACACTGCCAAGCACTACGGCTTCAAGAGTGCGCTCATGCTCCGTCACGAGCAGCGTGTACCCAAGGGCAGAGCTGGGATGGACAACCTCTGTGGCCAGGCCTGAGACATCCATGCCGGTAGGCAGAGCCGGCGATTGCTCAGAGAAAGACTGCAATTCTTGGGAGTGGGACACTGAGACACTCAAAGAGCAAGAGGGAAGGGCCCGGAGGCGACCACCACGGATAAAGGGTGAGACAGATGCAGGACCGGGTGGAGCCGCGGGCGCAACCACGGCACGAGCCGACGGACTGGGTCCAGTCGAGGGGAGCGCACTGGAGGGCGTCGGAGAGGAGTGAGAAGGAGAGACAGACTCAAAGCAGGTAGGCAAGGAGTGCAAGATAGGGGAATCCGGAGTGCTGGGAGACAAGGCCTGCGTCGAGGGTACTGGATAGGACGCCTGGGGACGCAATGAGGGAGAAGGCTGCATAGAAGGGACAGCAGCAGGGATTGCACGAGCAGGAGGGACAGCAGGACCGATCTCCCCCCGCAACCAAGAGAGTGGCAGCAGGTCTGCAGCAGATGCAGAATGACTCAAGTCGTAGAGAAAGATAGACTCAAAGAACAGGGCATCACGAGACTCGACAACCCGCTGGCGCTCCGGATCCTAGAAGCGCCAGGCCTTGGATTGGACGGAGACGCCGAGAAAGGGATAGAGGCACCCACGCAGAGAGAGTTTTCCCTCGTGAAGGTCATCAGGGAGCCAGACAGACGCAATGCTACCCCAGGCGCAAGCGAGGCGAAGGTCGGCACGAGTGCCGTACCAGCGCTCGAACGGGGTCACACTGCGGGGAAGGGGACTGTGAGGGACGCGGTTCCAGATCCACGTCATGTAACACATTGCCTCGAAGGCAAAGAGGGAGGAGAGACTGGACTCAGACAAGAGAGTGCAGACTCCATCGGCGAGAGTCCGATTCCATCGTTCAGAGACCCCGTTTTTCTAGGATGTGTAGGTAAGGCTGCACACGAATCCTTGGATTTGTGAATCTGGTTCACAAATCCCGAATCCGGACCCAGATTCACGAATCTGGATCCAGGGTTGGGTCTCATATGGGGATTCGGGAATCCATTCACAAATCTTTGGGGAGGGGGGGTCCAATATCCATAAGCCAGTCAGTTCAAATCCGACAATTGACCTGTCGTTTGGTGTTTCAAAAAATCGATCTCTCTGAGGGTTGCACGCCGAATGGTGGCCTGAGGGTGAGTGTGCACCCTGGAGGGTCCCTGGCAGTGGCTGGTTCACACCACCAACTGTTTTTGGAGAGACTGAAACTGTGGAGGCAACTGGTTCCAAGGATGGCAGAAAACTGGTCAGAGAGGGAGGCAATAGTTCTGGCCTGAATTTACTGGGAATCAATACTTCATCAAGGCTCACAAGCAGTGGCATTTTATAGCCACTGATCTAAGCTTTCCAGAACACGCAAGCATGCCAGAAGTGGAGCTTCGTAGCAGATTCTATGGCTTCTAGAGTGGCCCTTGGTAGGCTGTCCTTTTCCCACCTAGGAAGGCATCCCTTCATTCCTCTAGAAGCTTCTGCCCCATCCTAGATTCCTCAGCTTGCTTCTAGTAGGAGGGAAGGTATCCAGAAGACAAAGACACCCCTAGATGCCTTGTAGAACAAGTCACCCCTTCTAGAAGGTGTGCCACCTTCCTGGACTCTCACCTGGCCTTCTAGAACCTTAAGGAGGAATTCTAGAGTTTGAGCTAGCTTCCTGGCATCTATTTTTCACCTCCCTTGAGGCAGGGCAGAAATTGATCTTGTGGGTCTTGAACCCGGGCCCCTGCCTCTAGAGGTGAACACCATTAACCACTAAGCCACTAAGGCATGTCTTTTTGGTGTTCCTTTTTGGAGTCACTCCTGCCATGGTGAGGAGCATCACTCCAACACCGACCCTCCACGCCCGTCACTCCCAAGCAGGTCTTGCGCATGTGCCAGGTTTGTGACCTGGCACATGGGCCAAACCTCAGAAGCTGTAAGCCGCGCTAACTAGCGCAAATCATGCATGTGCCAGGTCAACTACCTGACACATACAGTATATGGCATTCGCCACTCCCTCGCACGTTCTCCACGAGCGAGTGACTATTCATTCTCTGTCTTGCAGCAAGTGTGGCGGACGTGCAATGACCTGACTGACATCCTTTAGACAAGCCAGGTCATCAAAGCCTGGCATCGAGCCAGTCAAGGGTCCGACCTGACTGGAAAGCTTGGCTTCCGTAGCGATTGGGACACTGCCACATCGCACATGCAAAGAATGGGAATTGAACCAGGTGCCATCCTTTTTTTTTTCAAGGAGTCGTATACTTTCTAGTCAGGACTAAGGAAAAAACTAAGGATTCACCAAGATTCGTGAATCCACAAGGATTCGCGAATCTTGGATTTGGATTCGCCAAGCCGGATCCAGTAGTGGATTCGGACTCCCAAATCCGAATCCAGCTTCAGATTCGTGAACCGGATTCGGTGTGCAGCCTTATGTGTAGGGAGCGGAGGTCTCGAAGCACACCCCTTTGGACTCGAGGAGCCAGGTGGTGGGACCAAGGAACTAACCGTCACGGTCACTGCGAAAGACACGCAGGGACCGTTGACACGACCTTTCAGCCTGCAGAAGCCAGGTCTCAATAACTTAACACACATCGCTCTTTTGATGAAGGGCAAAGATCCAACGGAAATGAGAGAATTCATCGGTCAAACACATGATATAGCGCCCAGGACCCCCAAGGAACTCGTGGGGGAGAGGACCCATGACATTCGCGTGGACAAGATCAAGGGTATGAGACGACTGGGACTCAGAAGAGGCAAAGGGAGAGCGATGCATCTTACCCTGGGCACAGTCAAGACAGTCAGAGGGGCAAGAAGACGGAAAGGTGGACAGGGACAGGGCAAGAGCGGACTGGAGACAAAGCATGCTGGAGATAACATCAGTATGGACATGGCCAAGATGGCAGTATAAGAGCTGAACGTAGTCGGGAGAGAGAGACGGAGCAAAATAGGCAAGGGAGGAGCCAACAGAGGAGGCATAGGGCACAAGCAAGGGGACACAGTAAAGCTTGTCACACTTGACACCTTGCAGGACAACATGACCAGAGGGACAGGACGAACAGTGGCAACACCTTGACCGGCTGCGAAGTCCATGCCCTGATCATCTAGAGAAGTCACCGACAGCAGGCTGAGCTCCAAGGAGGGCACGTACATAACGTCGGGCAAGAGCAGCACGCAATTGGGACCAACAAAATGGACCCCACCTATGCCCTGAACAGGGAGTAACTGGCCGGACCCGGTGCGCACAAAGCGAACGGGACCGACAGGACCTAACGAGACAAAGGAGGCACGATCAGACATCATGTGGTGGGTGGCTCCAGAGTCAAGAACCCAGAAGCCACCAGAGACACGAACATGGGGAAGGACACCACACGTGGCGACAGTACCGACAGGAGGGGAGGACGTGGCATAGGCAGCGAGACGACGAGGGAGAACAAAGGACTGCCAATGCTCAACCCACGGAGCAGACGCAGACGGCAACCCAAGAACGTGACCAGGGAGATCTCCACAAAGAACAGTGTCAGACCTACATGAAGGACCTCTGGTCAGTGCAGTCACACTCTCACCTCCCTACTCGCGAAGGTGGAGACGATGCAGAAGGGACTGCTCCAGCTGGCGCTCGCCATCAACGGACGGCGCTGGTGACAGAGTAGAGGACCCCGAAGGAGGAGGGAGCCATGGAGGAGCGAAGTAGGCAGGAGAGGGCGGCCCGGCGTAGACGGGAGCGCCGTACGGCGGCGGCAAGCCCCAGGGGAACGAGATCGGAGGAGGTACTGAGAGAACACTGACAGTTGTGTAGGCCCAGGCAGAGGGGGAATTGGCGGGGCGAGTCGATGCACTAGAGCCGGAACGGGCGCTGGTTGAAGAAGAGGTGGTGGAGCCGCTGGAACGTGCCCAGTGGGCACGCATGGCGCGGGCAAGACCCAGGTCATTGGGTGGTGCAGGGCACTTCCGAGTGGAGTTCTCGGAAGAGCCGAAGTTCCAGCACACCACCTCGCCGAGGACGCGAGAGGAAGCGGAGTTAGCGGGTTTCCCCTTACCACCTTTGCCCTTGTCCCGGCCACGCCCAAGACCCTGAGAGGCGAGGGCCGTGGTGGTGGAGGTTGAAGAGGGCGTGGAGATGGAGACAGAGGTGGCACTGGAGGGCGAGAATGTGGAGGCAATGGTGACAGCTGCAACCCCTTTAACGGCGGAACAATGGAGGCGCTTGTTCTGAATGCTAGTCCACCAGGCCGCAAGGCGCTCAGCGGTAAAGTCCCAAAGAGCACCAACTCCCGGAGGGGACCGTGGAGGAATGGGCTGGGAGGCGAGGCGCTGCAACTCAATGGGCTTGAAATCGCGAAGAAGGTCTGACAGCTCGGGAATTAAGCCGTTGACCATCGTAAGCACAGCTGAAAACTGGCCGGGCGAAGCAGTATCAAGCTCGGGAAGCCGTTTGAGCCCACGCACCCAGTACGCATCAGCCGATTCGTCCGCACGCATAAGGAGCGTGTTGAACTACACAGTGAGTACACTTTGCGCAGCCTGACCAGTGACGGTGGAACGACGATGCAACATGGTGAACGCGCCAACTGGGCCTGCCAGACGCTGAGCGGTAGGATCAACATTGTATGTGCCAATGTCATCGACAAGCGGTTCTGGCGTAGCAGCGATAAGAGCGCAAACAGCGCGAGCGGACTCGTCAACGACAGGCGTGAAAGGTGGAACAATAAGAAATTAGTACTACCACAGACGTTCTCCTTGAACCCAAGCGCTGAAGCAAGTCTCCCAGTAGGAGAAGGCTAGGCCGACAGCAAGGACAGGAGGTTGGGAGAAAAGGTCGTGCTCGCGCGGTGCACAGGCGGGAGCAGCAGCAAGCGAACTGCCAACAGGGTCAGCGGTAGCGGCATCGGCAGTGGTACTAGCAGCGGAAAGGGTAGAGGATGCACCAGTGGGGACGGCAGAAGGTGAGACGGATGCAGCAAGGAGACGCCTAAGGACGATGGCAGCGACCTCATCAGCAAAAGCGACACAGTTGTCATTTGCAACTTTCAGGCGATCTTCTGCCTTGTGTTGAGCCTTGCGAGCGAGATTTAGCTGGCGCTGCAGCTCAGCGATGACTGACTCGTCGTCACCAGGCATGGTGACGACTATGGGGCTCTGCCAAAAAAAATTCGGCAGATTTTCCCCCGCCCCAGTGGACATGGGAAAAGTGGGAGTGTCCTCGGCTCGTAGAAGAAGTACTGCAGGACAGCCCATCCCAAGTCAGACACAGCAAGCCACCACAGGGAGGGCAGAGACACATGACGAGCAGCAGAGAGACAAACAACCAGGCACCTCACGAGGCTGCGGGCGGAGGAAATCTGCATAGAAAACAGAGGAGAGGAGGTACCGCAGCAGTGGAGGCTGTAGCCAAGATAGAGACTGTTGCAGCGCTTGGGACGACAAGGGCTAAGACACGTGTGATAGACGTAGCACCCAGAGTGGTGATAACAGCTGCGCATGACATAAGGACGGTGAGGATGCTGGAGACGGCTGATGGAGAAGATGCTGAGAATGTTGTAGTAGCAACTGTAGAGGTGCGAATAGATGATGCGGCTACGGCTGTGGCAGATGCTGCTGACGCTGTAGCTGATGCAATGGAAGCTACGACTGCCGCGAGTTGCGTGCCTATGTCAGCAGCTGCTATAGCAATGGGACCAGCAACTACTGCCGCCTCAGTGTATGCTTCAGTTGCCCTGCCGACGGATGTAACAACTGGAGCACGGGCGACCCTTGCTGCTGCTCCAAACGTAGCTACGGCTGTGACTGTAGCGTCTATCACTGCGGCTGCCATGCGTCTGAGTGCGTTTGAGAGGCCAATGGCATCCTCCCGAAATGCCGCACACAATTGCGAGAGAGTGACGGCTTCGGCGACAGTGTCACGCGGTGGAGAGCCGGGGGGGGAGACATTTACCGAAGTATGACGTGTTGATCCCTCCGGTTGGGGCGGCGATGACCCGGATGCGGTGTGGCTGCCTTGCCACAGCACGAGCGAGAGCGTGAGCGCGAGTGGCGGCGGGCTGATCGTCTCTTGTAGTAACGCCCAAGTGACAGCGGACAAGGGGCTTCAAAGGACGCCAGCGTGCTGGACGGAGCCACCAAGTGGCGCTGGTCACGCGGTGATGAAGACCAGCGGCTGGATAGGAGCCTGCGCACAGGGCTTGGGTGATGCCGGGACGTGTCACCATCACCAGCACTTCTGCTGGAACAGCGGAAGGGGCCGGTGACCGCTGCGTCAGCTGCGGAGAGGCTGGCATAACAAAGCTGACGCTACTGCGTGGTAAGGCAGCCAAGACATGGGCTAACTGTGCAACTGCTGCCGTGGTGTCCGCCGATGCAACTGCAGGAGAGTCTGCAGCTATCACGGAGGGCAACGGGTAGCGTTCGCGGGCATCCTAAGCCTATGGCGTTGCAGTGAGAGCCGCACGTTGCCTGTCCGTGAACGGTGAGGCGTTCCCGGGTTGCGCACATGCTTGTGAAGAGAAAGCACGGCTGTCGGCAGCAGGAAGGACAGGCACAATGCCTGTTGCTGTTGTGTGGCACGTGCAAATGTGTGGCGACGGCGGCAAGCGCAATGGCGACGGCGGTATATGTAAGAGAACGCGCGGGTTAGGTAGGATCGTGGCTTACTAGGGTTCCCCGTGACTTCTCTGATACCAATAGGAAGGCTCAAACCACGTGGAAGCAAGAGAGCAAGGAGGATGTTAAGAGGTGTTGACATCCATGGCGTGAGATCACGCAGAGTCACGGATCAGAGTGAAAAAACGCAACTAGAAGAGTGAAAAACGCGAGTAAGAAGCTCGCGTAGTCATCCACGGCGGGGGAGCGAGCGAGCGTGGAGCGAGCTCGCTTTCGCTCGCTCCCTTCGGACGTGTGGTTCGAACCACAACCTGCTGCTGGGAATTTCTCACCTCGTGTGCTTCTCCTACTCCTCAACAACCAAATAGCACTAGCCGACTACCCGTCAACAATCATACTGAACCTGCAAGTGAGCAATAGCGTGTATGTTGAGTAGTGAGCACATGCAGGCACGATGACGCCTGTTAGTCTTTTGGCTGAGGCAGGTGGACTGGCGAGAGCATACGCCACTAAGGAGCACCTCCCTCTGATCAGTCACCTGCACAGGTGTGGTGGGCGTGCAGTAAGGCCAGAAGTCACAATGTAGTATCGACAGAGAAACCAACAAAAGGTTCGTCAAGAAGTCAGGGGTCTTTGAGAATCTACGGTGAACGTGCACGATGCACCTTTATAAATCGAGATTCGTCAAGAGTAGTCGAGAAGTCGACTGAAAGGTCGTGACGCTTTTGTTGGTAGGTTTGCGAGAGTGGTTGAAGTTGTCAGAAGGTTTGGGAATATCCACTAGGGCCGGGTAGTTGGCCAATTTGCCGTCGGCCGTCGGAGTGAATATCGCGGTCCTTGTGACGCGATATGCTGTTTGTGTAATAAGAGAAATACCCACTCTAGAAGATGAGGGATTCGTGTACGTTTGATACGTAAACACTGCCCTGCCCCCAGTGGATATTCCCGAATCTTGTGACAACTTTCACCACTCTCGTGAACCTACAATCAGAAGTGACACGACCTTTTGGTCCACTTCTCGATGACTCTCGACAAATATGGATTTATGGAGATGCATCGCGCATCTTCACCGTCGATTCTCGAAGACACCGGACTTCTCGGCGGACCTTATCGAGTCCGACCACTCACGATGCGCCTCCACACCCGTTGCTTGACATTCAACCCAACGACCCTGAGTATGCTTCATTCGCAACTCGTCACCTGTTTATATATGTTGGACCATTCCGACGCTTGTCATCAAAGTACACTTACCGCTAATTATAAATTGTTCAAGTGTCCCAAATTCTAAATCGTGTTCTGCCGCGCATCTTCTACCCGTTCACCATGTACACTCTGTTCGGTGTAACGAAGAGGGGGGTCAAACTCGGCACCTCTTACAGACGTGTCCAATTCAGAATGAACTTTACATTAAAGGTGTACAACCTAACTCTGTGGACGCCTTGAGTGAAACATTAACACTTGTTTCTTTGTGCCGACGGGTATGGATGGCGTTGTCGCCCTTTCCCGGGCGGAAAAGCCACGGGGCGACTTTGTAAGTCGCCCCCATTCTCGCTCGACCATGTTTGAGACGCCCCCATTGTGAGAAAAATGGCTAGGTCGCCCACATTCCGAAAAGTCATGGCCAGGTCGCCCCCACTTTTGCTGCTTCGGGGAATTATGGCTACAATGCCCAGTACGGATGAAATATTATCGACATCTTGCCCCCACTTTAAAAAGTGGGGGCAAGATAACGATAATATTTTGTATCGCACTTGGCTGAAAATCAGTTTCAATAAAAACGTACCGTACATCGTTCCGGACACTTGGTCCGCCGTCCAGACTTGCTCGCATCCTTGCTGTCGACTTTTACATGTGACGGGTTAGACATTGTACATATATCTTATAACCTCATAGGGCGTCTCTAAAGGCAGAGGTAACGTTGACCATACTAAAATATAGAGCTTCCTTCGCCTTTCCCAGCGAGAAATAAGAAGATACCGCGATGGACGTACGAGCATGGAGAGCGAAAGCTACCCATGCTCGTACGTCCATTGCGCTGTTTCGTGGATTCACTATCAAACACGACCCCGAAAGTCATAGGTTCGAGGTCTTTTAGGGACGCGTACGTATAAAAGTCTGATCGTCGATGACGCAAACTAAAAAAGAACGCTTTAACCTGATCGGAAAAAGAAAGAATATTTTAGACGGCTCGATGAACAGCCACCGAGTGAATTATCGGCATTAGGTTACAAAAAAAACTCAATGTAGCCACGCAAGAGATGGTTTGTTTTGTGAAGCTATTCATGTGGATCGGACCTCGATGATACATCGCACAAGAACACGAGCCGACTACCTACTCATCACGTTCGGCCGAACTATGTCGGACGACACCTACGAACAAGTACAATTACGTGCACACCGCCACCTATGATTACTGAAACATAAATCCCGTCGTCGGGCCAAGAATACAGAAAGGTCACCAAACAATGCACCTATGCATATATATATGCATATGTATGTTTATATGTATATGTATGTGTAAATATATGTGTATATGTATATTTATATGTATATGTTTATGTATATGTATATGTATATGTATATGTATATGTACATGTA
>SZWC01004409.1:88217-104248 GCA_023375785.1 Penium margaritaceum
TTCTCTCTCTCTCTCTCTCTCTCTCTCTCTCCAGAGCACACTCGGCTCCTCTATTGTCGCCTTTGTCACATTCACACTGCCGCTATTGAAAGACTCTTGCTTCTTTGTCCTGATCGTGGCCTCAATCCTGCATCGCACTGATAATTTCTCGTGCTACCATTGGGTTTTTGCTTTTTGCCAAAACAGTGAT
The DNA here is from genome assembly GCA_023375785.1 of Penium margaritaceum. Taxonomy (NCBI): domain Eukaryota; kingdom Viridiplantae; phylum Streptophyta; class Zygnematophyceae; order Desmidiales; family Peniaceae; genus Penium; species Penium margaritaceum. Next base: position 88,408 of record SZWC01004409.1, read on the forward strand.
GTCACGGAAGTGTTTCAGGATTGGCTTCTCCAAGCCGATCGTGCTTGTCAGCGTCAATTGCACGTCTTCGGCTCTGATCATGGTGGCAGATTCTTTGGTCCCACATCCTGTTTTTTTCCTCTTGTGGGATGCGCATGGAATCCTCCACTCCCTACACACCCTAGCAGAAAGGTGTGTCTAAATTCTGGAATTGAACCCTTGCTGATGCTTTCTGGTCCCTCTTTGTTAAGTCCAGTCTTGCACCTCTCTTTGCCTTTGAGGTCATTTCCAACATGACTTGGGTCTGGAATCGCGACCCTCGTTGTTCTCTCCATTGTGATGTCACTCCGTATGAGCATTGGACTGGCTCGCATGGTGATCTCTATCTTGCGTGGGTCTAGGGATGTGTTGCTGCCCTCTGGCTCCCCGCTGACCTACGTGAGAGCAATCTGTCTGGATGCGGCCACCTCTGTGTATTTTTTGGTTTCTCTGCCTAATCAAAGGTCTGGCGCTTTTGGAACCCCTCTCTTTGTCGTGTTATCAAGTCTCGCGATGCGTTGTTCTTTGAGTCTGTGTTTGAGAGAGATCTCAGTCGCTTTGCTTATGCTGCCTTCCTCGCCCCACTCTCTTGTTTGGAGGGGGTGGATTTTACTTCTCCTGCCATTCATGTTGTCTCCTCAAAGTGGGGCACTGTACCCAGCACCTCTTTTGAGGATGCTCCTGTTAGTGTTGCTGCTGATGTCGGGGACACTGCACCCGACATCTCGTCTAGCGATGCTTCTGTCAGCACTGCTGCTGATGCTGCCAACACTAAACCCAACACCTCTTCCTGCCTCTCTCTACAGAGGGATCTACTACTACTTCCGCTCCCTCTTCCTCCTCTTATGTGCCAGCTTTGTCTCCTCCACAGTCCTCCTCTCCCTTCGGTTATTGGTCTCCAGTGCCCTCTCTTGTCCTTTCCCTCCCTCTCCCGCTGAGCCTCACACTCGTATTGGTCGTCTGCATGCTCTTCTTTCCCACAGTGGTGTTGTCTCAGCTGACTCTGGTCTGCATGCCTTGGGTCTCACCGCCGCCGCACTGTACAGTCTAGGTATTAGGGTCATGCATCCTAGTACTGCCTTCGGGTACTCAGTCATATTTGAGGATTTTCACAAGGATCTTGATACCTCTGTGGCTAGTTGAGTTGCTACGTGCTTTGCTGCCAGTGGCCTCTCACCCTAAGGTCCTGAATCCACTGTTTTCTGAGAAGTGTGTGAGGCTGTGGAATCCTCCCCTTGGGAGGCTTCCATGAAGGAGGAGTTGAGTACTCTGCAAGACCATCTTGTGTATGACTTTGTTGGTTTGCCGCCAGGCCGCAAGGCTGTTCCAGCTCGGTGGGTATTTCGACGTAAGCTCAAGCCTGATGGTGGTGTTAATCATTACAAAACACGGCTCCTTGCCAAGGGTTTTTCACACATCCCCTGTGTTGATTATTATGAGACCTTTCTGAGTGTTGACCTCTGCACTACTACTCAAGCTGTTCTGAGTCTAGTGGCATACCATGACTAGGAACTTCAGCAGGTGGATGCAAATAAATTCTCCTGCATGGCACATTGCATGAGGAAATTTATATGGTGCAACCACCAGGTTTTAGCAATGACACATTCTCCTCGTTGCTGGAACATGGAGATTACTGCCATGCTTGAAAAGAGGGAGTATTGACAGAGCACTGTGTTTTTCCTTGGTCCAGCATCCTCTCTTTTCGTTGCTGTCCTTGTCTATGTTGACGAGTTGCACATTGCTTCCCCGATTCGCTCTAATGTGAAGCCTGTGAAATTCTTTCTGCATTCTGTCTACAAGATGAAGGATCTCAGCCCTGCTTGAGTTTTCCTAGGAATGGAGCTTGAGTGTGACCAAGCTATTCAAACACTGCATGTGGACCAGGCTGCCTACATTCGCAGCCGTGGTGAGCGCTTTGCTCCTCTCCTCGCAGCGACACCATCAGCTAGCACGTCGCTAGACCCAGTTGGGTCAAGCGGGGAGGAGGGGGGGGGGGAGTTTATGTCATCGGCTATCTCCAATACAGTGGATCCTTGATGTCTCTTGCTACCAAGGTACATGCAGATGTTTCCTTCGCTGTCAACTGTCCGGCACATTTTTATCAGTTTCCATGGCAGCATCATCTTGAAGTTGCCCTGTGTGTTGGTCCATACACCCTCTGGACAGCACGCATCGGGTTTTCCTATCGTGCACAGCCCAATGTAGTCGTTGATCGCTACACAGACGACGACTGGATGCATGACACTGATGCACACAGTTCCTCAAGCTATGTGTTTCTCTTTGGAGGTACAACTGTGTTATGGATGAGTGGCAAATAAGGGATGTGTTACTCGCAGCTCGAGTGTAGCCGAGTATGTAGCACTCGGCTCGAGTACGTCCAAGAGAGAATCTCTCTGTTACCTCTTGTTATTTGATTTTTAGTTACTCACCCCATGAAAACACTCTTCACAACCTTTGTAGTGTTCCGTACAAGACATACACAAGTCCCTAAACTTCTCGAGTGGGCATTAATGTTATTACACAAACAGCCCACTGCGTCGCGAGGACCACGATATTCACTCCGAAGGCCAAGGACAAACCGGCGAACTGCCCCGCCCCAAGTGGATATTCCCGAACCTTCTGACAGCTTTGACCATTCTCGCAAACCCACGAACATAAGTGGTCGTCCCAAAGTCAACCTTTCGTTCGACTTCGCGATGACTCTCGACAAATCTAGATCTATAAAGATGCATTGCACATCTTCACCGTCGATTCTCGAAGACCCCCGACTTCTCGGCGAATCTTCTTGAATCCAACCACTCACGATGCAACTCCGCACGCGTCGCTCGACATTCGATCCAACGACCCCGACTATGCTTCATTTGTAACTCGTCACTTGTATGTATGTATATGTTCGACCGTTTCGACAATTTTCATCGAAGTACACTTACCACTAATTATAAATTGCTTAAGTGTCCCAAATTCTAGATCGTGTTTTTCCTTGCAACTTCTACTTGTTCACCATCTACACTCCGTTCAGTGTAACACTTGGTATCAGAGTGCAGCGGTGCTGGAGAGGCATCTGACTACATTACTCATCCGGAGGACTGCCTCGCACAAGTCTTCAGCGCATCTCACACATCAAGACTTTACAGACTTCGTGACTACGACGTAAAGCAGGCAAGTGCAACCGCCGACCAGCAGCGGGTCTTCGGCGACGACTTCAGCGATGGAGGAGCAGAACGTGCCGATTCACGCGAACCCCGAAGCGACAACAAACGCTGGTGTGGCAGGCTTTGTGGCAGCTGGAACTAACCCTACGGCTTCGGAGACCAATCCGGTCACAGATCCGACAGCGATGAACAGCCCCAATAAACTGCCCCTACCAACAGCCTCGAAGATGAAAGAAGGGACGACATGTGGCACGGGATGACAGGCACTGATCAACGAGGAACTGGCAAACAGGATCTCCGCCCTCAAAGGAATCAACAACCACCAGCTCCAAAAAATCAACGTCACGATGGAGGCTCTTCACAACACAAGCGCACATGAAGCGATGCTCGTCAAGAGAAATTCACAACTCTCGAGCGAACCCAAAATTCGTTCAGCTCAACCAGAACCGTTCGATCCTGCAAACTCAAAGGGACTAACGGTTCGGATGTGGCTGATGAGTTTGGAGGTGTACTTCACCGCTACTGGGGTCAATGATGATCAAAAGAAAATTGACCTCGCGGTCGCGCTTTTGCGTGGCACGGCGTTACGTTGGTGGTCCGGCCGAAAGACCATCCAACGTTAGCAGGAGACCGGCGGAGCATCATCAACGGCTCACAACGCCCATCTCACATCACCGACCGCACGCGTTCTACACTTGGAGCAGATGAACCCGCAATGTCAAGACACGCTGACGCCACCAACTGACGAATGAATTATTGTGCGCAATTCTCACAAGCTTTGGATGACTGAACAAAAATTCTGACGCATGGTACAAACTCCAGCGTCTACGTCAACAATCCAACGTGGAAGAGTACACGCGGAGATTCCGAGAGATCATCACCGGAGCAGACATCGCCCCCGACAAACTCTGCTTTCACTACTACAACAACGGCCTCAAACGAGACATCAGGCGAGAAATCGCTATTTTTGGCATCCAAAACGACTTGCAACGGATGATCGCAGCAGCAGAAAGGATCGGCAACGCCGACTACAACGCTCAGATCCAGGAATCCAACGGCCGGCTACCTCCTAACCACAATTATTGTGGGAATGGAAAGACCCATTCGGTGGACTCCTCGACTTCGATGGAAGTAGAAACCGTTGACCAGAGAGACACGCGAACCTGCTAGAACTGCGAAAAAGTCGGGCACATCCCTCGAAACTGTCGGAGTAAGCAGCAGGCCCAAAAGGGGAGGAAGTCGTAGAAAAAATGAGTCGGAAAACGACAGAGGGCAGGAGTAACAGGCGTAACTTTTGTCAGTGAGGAGTGATCTGCGCCAAAGGATTGCCCATCTAAACGGCCCACATTGCCTAGAGGGTTTGTGAGATCGCAAACTGTGATGAGGGGTACGAGGACGACCAACCGGCGACACTGCTAAAAGTTCAACCTCGAGGATGCAGAAGTCGCACAACGCTACCGGCACTATTCGATGGAGGAGCCTCACATAGCTTCGTGATCAATGACATGATTCGCAAGCTGGGTTTGCAGATCGAACCATGGGTGTTTGAAGGAAAACCCGTTGACGGGAGACTACAGATATGAGACTCCAAGAACCACAACGACTACAAGTGGGAGATCTTCGGGATGTAACCGTCTGGAGGTCTTGCCCAAGAGCGATCACAAAATAATCCTCGAATGCGTTTTCCTGCACCGGCACAATCCACAAGTCAACTGGAACAGCGGCGATGTCTACCTAGAGATCAACGGTGCCAAACGACAACTTTTGCGTGCGGGACGGAAGCCGACAACGGAATCATCAAAGGTAGAAGCAGCAGAGGAAATCGCGGAAGCCGAAAAGGCGACAACCGATACAGCCGATACCGCTCAACATGGCCAAGTATTGTATACGGAGAGGAGCTCGTGCGTGGCTCATGCATCTCAAGCCAATAAGAGAAGCAGAAGTGGCAGCAACTGACTCACCATCGGCCTCATCAGCCTCATCAGCATCGACAAAATTCGCGATGGTACCCAAAGAGTTCGTACCACTTATCGAGGAGTTTGCGAACGACGTCCTCGACGAGCTCCTGAAAACCTTGCCTCCTCAGCGAGACATTGACCATCGCATCGAATTGAAGCCGGGCAGAAGACCTATTTTCCGAGGAGCCTATCGGATGAGCGATCACGAGCTGACTGAGCTGAAGAAACAGCTTGAGGAGATGCTCGGTCAGCGGTTCATCCGCCCTTCCATGTCACCATACGCCACACCGGTACTGTTCATGGAAAAGAAAACCGGCGACATGCGGATGTGCATGGATTATCGGGTGTTGAATGACGCTACGATCAAGAACCGCTACCCTCTCCCTGGAGCCAACAAACTTTTTGAGCAACTCCGAGGAGCCCAAATTTCAGCAAAATTGATTTACACAGCGGATATCACCAGATACGCGTGGCAGCCGCCGACATCGAGAAGATAGCATTTCGAGCTCGCTACGGGCACTTCGAGTTCACGGTTATGCCGTTTGGACTCACAAATGCCCCGCCAACATTCATGGCGTCAATGAACAACTTGTTTCCACCATACCTCGATGATTTTGTCGTGNTTTTGAGCAACTCCGAGGAGCCCAAATTTCAGCAAAATTGATTTACACAGCGGATATCACCAGATACGCGTGGCAGCCGCCGACATCGAGAAGATAGCATTTCGAGCTCGCTACGGGCACTTCGAGTTCACGGTTATGCCGTTTGGACTCACAAATGCCCCGCCAACATTCATGGCGTCAATGAACAACTTGTTTCCACCATACCTCGATGATTTTGTCGTGGTGTACCTCGACAACATTCTAGTGTACAGCCGCACCCCGGAGGAGCATGATGGACATCTGTGAAAAGTTCTCGAATGTTGACAAAGAGAGAATTTTTTTGGAAAAATATCGAAATACGACTTCGGTCGTCGTTCGATCAAGTTTTTGGGTCACGTCATCAACGGTGGACGGATCACCATGGATCCGAAAAAAGTGGCAGCAGTCGCTGATTGGCCGACGCCGACCAACGTTGAATAAATTCAAGTTTTTTCTTGGATCCTGCAATTACTACCGGCGATTCGCGAGGGACTACACGCGAGTGTTAGCGCCTCTTTCCGACCTCACTTGAAAAGAAAATGAGTGGCATTGGGGATACAACAAAGAAGAATTGTTCACCGCTTTGCAGAACGCTCTGGCCTTGGCGTTAGCCCTACAATTAGCCGATCCAACGATCGACTACGTCATGGTTACAGATGCATCAAACCGAGCCATAAGCATGATTCTTCTGCAAGATCACTACAACAGCAAACAACTGGTCGCCTACATGTCTCGAAAATTGCGAGGACCGGAACTCAACTACGCGGTCCAAGAAAAGGAGATGATGGAGGTTTGTGCACGCATTCAAGACGTGGCAATGCTACTTGCAGTGTCGCCGATACATCACGCGCACTGACCACCACGCATTGAAAAGTCGAAGACGCAGCCGAATCTCAGCCGACGTCAAATCCGATGGATGGAGTTCCTTGAGTCCGGGTTCAACTATGAAATCGAGTACCGGCCAGGAAATGCCAATCCGGCTGATGCACTTAGCCGCCAACCAGATTTAACGGCCGACGTGGCAACCCTATAACTATAGCGAGACCCCTACCTCGAGAGATTGTTCGCACAAGGTTACGATCAGCACGACGGATATGATAAAACCAAGATCTGGTTGGACGCACCCTATTGGCGACGTCGCTTCACCCGTCAAGTGGTCGTTCCCCCGACCGACAAACTTCGCCGCATGCTACTTGAAGAATGCCTCGACACTGGTCCAGGTGGACACTTTGGAGAGGACAAGACACTGAATACGTTGGCGCAAAACTACAGGTGGGACAAGATGCAATCCGACGTGGCCAACTTCTGCAAAACCTATGACACATGTCAGCGACAAAAATCTCGTCGCACGAGGCCACCCGGACTTATGCAACCACTCCCCGTTCCGACGGAAACATGGGCAGACATCTCCATGGACTTAGTCACTGGGTTACCAATCACATCCGAGGAATATGACGCCATCCTCGTGGTCGTCGACAGGTTTTGTAATATTTCCCACTTCATCCCGACAACGACCACCGTCACCGCCGAAGGAAAAGCACAACGTTTCTAAACAACATTGTGCGGCTACACGGCGTAGCGAGAACCATCACAAGCGACGGAGACGGTCGATTTACCATCGTTTTTTGCGCGAACTGATGACTCGCTACGGAAGTAAGATTCAACTTTCAACGGCGTTTCATCCCCAAACCGACGGTCAAACCGAGCGGAAAAATCAGATGCTCGAACAACTGCTCCAAACACTATGCGAACCTCATCGGACGGATTGGGCACAAAAACTCCCGACTGCCAAAATGGCATATAATTTGGCAGTTTCCACCGCAACGGGTAAAACTCCATTTGAAGTGGTGTATGGAAAACTTCCCGCCACACCTGCCGGACAACAAAGTCATAGTAATATTCTAGCAGTCAACGTTCAACGACGAGACTTCGCCACCGTCTGGGAGGAAACACGGCAGACCCTCGTGAAGGCACAGGCAACGATGAAGCGAGCAACCAACTGACATCGCAACAACGACATTCTCACCGCTGGCGAAAAAGTTCTCCTCAGCTCGGCGAACATCAAGCTCCAAGGATCCGAATGTTCGACGCTCAAACCCCGATGGTTGGGACCATTTGAGATCGAGCGCATGCAAATCCCTGTGGTTGCGTGACTCAAACTCCCGACACTATGTAAGTTCATCCGGTGTTCCATGCCAATAGACTCAAGCACTACCCAAACCCAGGAGAGAACTTCCTTGGCAGAGATGTCCCTCCTCCGCCTCCCGTTCAAGTAGACGAAGACACGGAGTACGTCATTAAGGACATCCTCGGCCATCGACGACGAGGCAAGACGAAAAAATATCTTGTCAAGTGGCACGGCCACGCTGCCGCACACAACAGCTGGGAGCCCTATGACAACCTCGATCATCTCATCAACGACTACTACCGTCGTCTTCGGGCCACAACTACACGCACGCCGGGACGTCGCGGCTAAAAGGGGGGGAAGTGTTAGGTACCAAATGTACACGAGTCCCTAATCCTCTCGAGTGGGCATTTATGTTATTACACAAGCAGCCCATCGCGTCGCGAGGATCGCGATATTCACTTCGACGGTTGAGGGCAAACTGGCAAACTGCCCCGTCCCAAGTGGATATTCCTGAACCTTCTGACAGCTTCGACCATTCTCGCGAACTCACGAACAGAAGTGTCACGACATTTTGGTTGACTACGCGACGAATCTCGACGAATCTAGATTTATGAAGATGCATTGCGTATCTTCACCGTCGATTCTCGAAGACCCCTAATGTAAACCGGGCGCGGTGTGCTAGCCTCAACCGGATGGTGTAGGCACCAACCGGCGGCAACGGCGACCGAAGGGAGGCCGATGCACACCTTCCCGGGGTTGCGGAAGCGTAGGGTCGTCTTGGGGGAGCACGGGAACATGTGTGGCACAGTGGGAGTAAACTGCACTTGTTGTTTCAAGTGTCAACATACAAGACTATATGTACATGATGACATATCCTAGGCGACCCGAGGTCGCCGGGCCGTGTGCGGCTCCTTATGGGCCTGGGATCAGCGTTATTGCACAAGCATCACGTAGCTCATCTTCCCAACTTTCCAACGCACCAAGAATCGCATCATTCCGTGGAGGAACGGCCGAGATATGGCCGTTTCCGTGAACCATGGCAACCTGCCACTGGCAGCACCACTAGCGGCGGTGACGGCCGCCCGAAGCGCCCTTGCTGGTAATAACACATCGGGACGCCATTCCGAAGCGCACTTGGCCCTCAATGATCCTTGATTCATTGACTATCCGGGCCTCAAGGCGCGATTCGGCCTTGTTGGGTCTTCCAAGGGTCGAGCCTTGGTCCTTGGGGATGAATTCCCGTCACCTGTTTTCCCCTCGGCCAGTCTAACCTTTGGCCAGGCGTAACTTCCTCAATTCTTGATGGATCGACCCCATTCTTGGGTCGATCTCGCACGGTTTTTTCTGTAGATTCCAAATCCACAGTCAGATTACACATTGAAGGAAGCCTCAAGCCGTGATCAGTGCCGTTGGCACTGTCCGGCTTACACTACCCCCCCCCTTTAGGAGCGAGCCGCCCCGGTTCGCTCTTGATACTCCCGGAGGATGGCATTCACCCCGCCAACGTTGAAGTTGCGGGCAGGCTCCCATGAGTTGTGGGCCGCATCATAGCCCTTCCACTTGACTAGGTACTCCCATCTACGGCCACGACGACGGTGGTCAAGGATTGCCTCCACCTCAAACTCTTGCTCGTCCTCGATCACCACCGGAGGGGGAGGCTCAAAACTGCGGCCAGGAAAATGTTTGGCCGGGTCATGGTAGAGCTTGAGTTTAGAGATGTGGAACACGTCGTGGACTGGCATGGAAGGCGGGAGAGCCAACCGCGCCACCACGGGTGTCCGCATTTCGAGCACCTCGAACGGACCAAGCCACCGGGGTTTCAACTTGTCCGACCAGACCCCGCGAAGCTTGACATGCGCGCTGTTGAGAAGCACGTGATCACCGACCTTGAGCATTGCATCTGCGAGTCGGTGGTCCGCGTGTAATTTCTGCTGCTCTTGCGCCTTCAATGCATGCCGCGTTGCCGCCCAAATCTGCTTGAAGTCACGTGCGGTAGACTCCACCGCGGGCAGGTTGCTTGTGACGTGCAAACTGAGGGGCGTGGCGGGTACTGTCCCGTTTACCACCTCAAATGGCGCCTTGCCGGTGGAGGCAGACGTGGCGGAGTTGTACGCCAGTTCAGCGACCGGCAACCGCTGGTCCCACGCCGTCTCGTCCGGATCACCCACTGTACGGAGGAGCTGCTCCAACGTCTGGTTCGTCCACTCCGTTTCCCCGTCAGTTTGGGGATGAAAACTGGTCGACAACTGCACCTTGCTGCCGTACCGCTCCATGAGTTCTCGCCAAAACTTGCTTGTGAAACGTGGGTCACGGTCGCTCACAATGGACCGTGGCACGCCATGAAGACGCACCACGTGCTCGAGGAACAGCCGAGTCGTGCCTTCCGCGCTCACCGTATCACGCGTCGCAATGAAGTGCGACATCTTGCTGAAGTGATCCACCACCACCAACACCGCATTGTGGCCTGCCGCTGTCGTGGGTAAACCCGTGATGAAATCCATGGAGATTTCCTGCCACGGCTGTTCGGGGATGGGCAAGGGTTGGAGGAGACCCGGGGTCTTTGTCCTCCTTGCCTTGTGGCGTTGGCACACGTCACAACTCCGGCAGAATTCAGCCACCTCCGACGACATGGTTGGCCACCAAAAGAAGCGAGCTACCGTCTTCAATGTTTTGTCGACGGAGAAGTGACCACTCGGGCCACTGTCATGGCACTCCTCCAAAATCAGCTACCGAAGCGCGGGCACCGCGGGAACCACCACCTGTTGCGTGCCATGCCGTCGCCAATACGGCGCCTCAAAGAAAAATCTCCGAGCGTCGTACTCCCCATGCGCCTCGCATCCCTCCGTGAAGAGCTTCACAAGGAAGGCATCCTCGTGGATGGTGAGAGACGCGACCCGCATCATCAGGTCCGGTCGCCGTGAGAGTGCGTCGGCTGGGTTGATGCGACCCGGCCGGTACACGATCTCGTAGTCGAAGTGCGACTCGAGGTACTCCACCCAACACGCTTGCCGCCGACTCAGGTTCGGCTGCGTCTTGAAGTACTTCAACGCGTGGTGGTCGGTGTAGACCGTGCACTTCTGCGCCTCGAGGTAGCACTGCCAGTTCTTGAAGGTTGCGACCACGGCGAGCATCTCCTTGTCATGGGTGGCGTAGTTCAGCTCCGCCCCGCGCAACTTGCGCGAGTAGTAGGCGACCGGCTGCGACCCGTTGCCAAAGTCCTGCAAAAGGATNTTGAGATTCTCAAAGGCTTCTTGTTCGCTAACTCCCCAACTCCACTCGCGATCCTTGCGAGTGAGATTGGAGAGTGGCGCTGACACTCCCGCGTAGCCAAGGATAAACCTGCGGTAGTAGTTGCAAAAACCAAGGAACACTTGCACATCGTGCACACTACGCAACTTTGGCCACTCTTGCACGGCCGACACCTTGCGCGGGTCCATGGCAATCTGTCCATTGCCAATTATGTGTCCAAGGAATTCAATTTTCCCCACCGCGAACTCACACTTCGAGATTCTTGCAAGAAAATTCTCCTTCCTCAAAATCTCGAGGACCTTCTTCACATGCTCCTCATGCTCCTCCGCCGTCCTGCTATATACCAAGATGTCGTCGAGGTACACCACCATGAAGTCATCCAAGTACGGCCTGAAGATGTTGTTCATCGCCGCCATGAAGGTGGCCGGCACATTGGTCAACCCGAAAGGCATCACAAGGAACTCGTAGTGACCATAGCGGGTGCGGAAGGCCGTCTTTTCCACATCATCTGCTGCGATGCGGATCTGGTGGTAGCCGGAATGGAGGTCGATCTTTGTGAAGAAGCGAACCGCACGGAGCTGGTCAAAAAGCTCCTCAGCTCGTGGAAGCGGGTACCGATACTTGATGGTGAACTCGTTCAACGCCCGGTAGTCCACGCACATGCGCATCTCCCCTGTCTTTTTCTGCACAAACAATACAGGTGCAGCATAAGGAGACGAGGAGGGGCAGATGAAGCCCTATTCCGTCATCTCGGTCAGCTGCTTCTTGAGCTCCTGCAGCTGCGCGTCGCTCATGCGGTACGTTGCACAAACAGGCGGGCACGCTCCAGGTTTGAGGTCGATGCGATGGTCCACGTCCCGCTTTGGTGGCAGACCCGCCGGGAGGGTGTCGGGGAACACGTCTTCAAACTCCGTACACACCTTCCGAAGCCCCTCGGGCACCGCGGCAAACTTGCCTTGGACCCCCGGCTGCTTACGAGTCGCCTCATGCACCACAGCAGGCGCCACGTCCTCTGGTTTGTCAAAATCGTCCTCCACGTCTCGCACGAATGCCAGAAAAATCTGCTCCTTTTTTCGCGCGCTTGAGCTGCACCAAGTTCAGCATCATAGGCGTCGATTCCTCTTTGCGAGGCACCGACTGCTGCGGCGCTTCCTCCTCGCAAGTCTCCTCCTCCACGGCCTCTTCCTCGGACCACGTAGGCAGGGGATACTCCTTGTCTCTGAGCTTAACTGAGACGGTACGCGCCTCCCAATTGACGGCGGGGTTGTACTTGTGGAGGAAGTCACGACCGAAAATCACATCGTAATCCTTCATCGGGCACACCCGGTATACGGTCGTTATGCAAAGCTTCCCCACGCGAATGGAGAGGGGACGGGCCAGGTACCCCACTTGAATCGTGCCGTCCACTTGGTTAGCGGTCCGCTTCTTGCTCGTGAGCGCAAGGTCCCACTTCCGAGCACACTCCATGCTCAAAAAACTGTTGCTCGCGCCACAATCCAGCAGGCTCCCCACCTTCCCCTTGACGCCTTTCACTCGTGCCTCCAAGAGAAGTGCGGGCTGCTCCTCCTCATACCCCGCGTCCGATGTCTTGACCTCGGAAACCCCCTTCATTGCCGCAAGGCATTCGGGTGGGCGGTCAACTGGCGGTTTCGGTTGAGAGGAGCCAGGAGTAACGCCATCTACTCCCGGCTCTCCTCGTTTCCCGACTCCTTTGTTGCTTTGTCTACTTCCTTCGTGGCTTGCTTCCCCTTCCCTTGCCGCTTACCCTTGCCGTCGCCCTTCTTTGGACTCCGACAGTCACGCGCAATGTGTCCAGGCTTGCCACAGTTGTAGCACTTGCGTTGTTGTAACGTTCCGATCTCCATGGGCGTGACGTCGATCTCGGCCCGCTTGCCATAACCACCACCAAAAAAGTTGTGGCTGTTGGCATGAGCCTGTTGCAAGCGCAAATCGTACCGTTCGGCTGCTACGATCATTGCCGACAGGTCATCATTGAGGTCGTGCATCACCGTCACAGCGCGGGCATCGTTCTTGAGGCCGTTGCTGTAGTGGAAGCACAATTCGTGCGAGTCGAAGCCACAGTTGGCGACGATCTCACGAAACCTGCAGGTGTATTCGGCGACGCCGCCAGTTTGGCGAAGCCGACGCAGCTTGGCACGCGCGTTATTCCTCACATCACCCACGGTAAAGCGCTTGATGAACGACTCTGTGAACTCCTTCCACGAGGTTGGCCATTTCAGGGTAGGGTCGCCACTACTGCAGGTTGGAGCCGATGGGGTTGAGATTCCGGTCGCGGCCGCAATGCCGGCGACCATTGCTGCTCCACTGCCGTGTGGATTGGACTGCATCACATCGGCCCACCAATCCAACGATGCCCCCCTCAACAGGGTCACGGCATAGTCGCGGTGCGCCTCGAACCTTGGGGCATCCACGCCGATGGCGGTGAAGTACAATTCCAGTCCGAGTATCCAAGCGTGTGGAGCTGGCCCATCCTTCCTTGATGGGTCGAACGGCTCCGGCTTGGGCGGGCTCGGGACGCCCACCGTAGGTACGTTTGCGGTGGCAACTGCCACTGGTGTTGTCACTGGACGCTTTGCGAGCTCTTGATTAAGATACTCGTTCTGCTTCTCCAGCAGGTCCATCTTGGCCTGCATATCGGCGAGCAACTTCTGTAACGCTATGACTGCTATTACTTCACCTTGCGCGTCAAACGCCGCGGCCATCGAGGACGAGCCGGTTGAAGTCGTCTTCACGTCCGGTACAACTTTTTCCTCAACGGGTCCTCTGGTCACAGCCTTGTCACAGGAGTGCGTGGTTGGCCTTGGGCACGGATTCGCCAAGGAGATGAGATGTGTGCTGGTCTACGCTGACCAGGAGAGGTTTCCACGTGGATGATTGTGCCCTTGAGCCAAGGGTGGCTCTGATACCAAGTGTAAACCGGGCGCGGTGTGCTAGCCTCAACCGGATGGTGTAGGCACCAACCGGCGGCAACGACGACCGAAGGGAGGCCGATGCACACCTTCCCGGGGTTGCGCAAAGCGTAGGGTCGTCTTGCGGGAGCACGGCGACATGTGTGGCACAGTGGGAGTAAACTGTACTTGTTGTTTCAAGTGTCAACATACAAGATTATATGTACATGATGACACGTCCTAGGCGACCCGAGGTCGCCGGGCCATGTGCGGCTCCGTATGGGCCTGGGATGAGCGTTATTGCACAAGCATCACATAGCTCATCTTCCCAGATTTCCAACGCACCAAGAATCGCATCATTCCGTGGAGGAACGGCCGAGATATGGCCGTTTCCGTGAACCACGGAAATCTGCCGCTAGCAGCACCACTAGCGGCGGTGACGGCCGCCCGAAGCGCCCTTGCTAGTAACAACACATCGGGGCGCCATTCCGAAGCACCCTTGGCCCTCAATGATCCTTGATTCATTGACTATCCGGGCCTCAAGGCGCGCTTCGGCCTTGTTGGGTCTTCCAAGGGTCGAGCCTTGGTCCTTGGGGACGAATTCCCGTCACCTGTTTTCCCCTCGGCCGGTCTAACCTTTGGCCGGGCGTAACTTCCTCAATTCTTGATGGATCGACCCCATTCTTGGGTCGATCTCTCACGGTTTTTTCTGTAGATTCCAAATCCATAGTCAGATTACACATTGAAGGAAGCCTCAAGCCGTGATAAGTGCCGTTGGCACTGTCCGGCTTACACCTAATTTCCTAACGAACCTTCTCAAATCCAACCACTCACGACACCACTCCGCACGCGTTGCTCGACATTCGACCCAACGACCCTGACTATGCTTCATTTGTAACTTGTCACTTGTATATATATGTTCGACCGTTTCAACATTTGTCATTGAAGTACACTACCACTAGTTATACATTGCTCAAGTGTCCCAAATTCTAAATCGTGTTTTGCCTAGCAACTTCTACCTTTTCACCATCTATGCTCCGTTCGGTGTAACATGTATACTAATCCTTGAATGCCTTCACTATGTAGAAGTTTACTTATGTGTATTTACTTGTTTTTGGAAGCGGTGCTTGTCGAGAGAAATATCCAACTCTCAAACGAACCTGTTGTGAGTGGTCGGATTTAGAAGCTCCGCCGAGGAATCGGAGGGCTTCGAAGATCGACGACGAAGATGCGAGATGCATCGTTATATGTCGACATATTTTGCGACACTTCGAGAAGTCGACCGGTAGGTCGTGACACTTCTGTCGTCGGTTCTCGAAAGTGGTCGAAGTTTTGAGAAGGTGCGAGAAGGTTCGCCGGAGTGCGCGGGCACTTGGCCGAATTGATCTCGACCTTCGGAGGGAAAATCAAGTTGTCTTCGAGCGGTGGGCTATTTGTGGAATGACAGAAATGCCCACTCGGAAGATTTGATACTCGTGTAAGTTTGGTATGCAACATATAGGCCCTGTTCGTGATGGTGACCCGTTTAGAGGTACCATTCCGCTTATTTTCGGCGGCGATGGGCCACCGGCCGGCGCGTGACCCTCCGTTGCATCTGCGACTAGACAAGCACACCATGCGCGCCTTGAGCAACACCGCGCCGCGGTACCCGCCGCCAATGCTGGTCCACTCCTCAATCCTACTGCTCGGTTCCCCGTCAATGCATCCCCCCCCCCGCCCCACCACCCTCCGTGCACTGTCATCTTCTCTCCAACCGTTGGGTGAGACGGGCGTGATGCGGTCTCCC
>SZWC01004409.1:119279-132791 GCA_023375785.1 Penium margaritaceum
AGAATCCTACGCCGTCTGAACCTAGACGTGTAGAATCAAAAGACGGACGCAGTGACTGGTCACATGCACGCATCCATCGACTGACAGCGAGTATACAATGCAAAAACATGCAAATGGGCCTCATGCCCAGTCCGCCGAAAGGCGCCTGCAAGACGTAGAAGGCACAGCAAGGAGTCCCGGTGACATCTGGGGCTCTGGAACAGTGGTCGGTCAGCTCCAGGCGGGTAGTCCGCCACCTGTCATCGCGCCGGTGTCACCAGGGCCGCCTGCCTCAGGGATCTGCACGAGTATGGACACGGCCGAGTGGTCACAGTAAACTGTACAGGAACGGCACAAAGCACAACAGTTGTAGAAAAACTGCAGAAGGTCCCAGACGGCATCGAGGACTCTGGGGCGACCGTCGATCAGCTTTGAGCAGGTAGTCCACCACCAGACGATGCCTCGGTGCCACATGGGTCCGCATCAGGGATCTGCAGGAGCATGGACACGGCCGAGTGGTCACAGTAAAGTGTACAGGTCGACAGGAACGTCACAAATCACAACACTCCCCCATGACCCGATGGTACGCATGTCCATACACGTGCAGCACTGAAACGAGTACAACAACGTGTGCAAAAACAGCCGTGACACAGACACAGACACACCCCGTACTCAACCACTCTCAGGCAAGGGGCGAAGCCCAACGGAACGAATGGCCACGAGAAACTTCTCGCGCGCCAGTGCCTTCATCAAGAAGTCAGCACGCTGCATGTCAGTGCCGACCCATATGACGGAGATCACGTGTCGCTCCACCAGATCACGCATGGAGTGATGCTCAACAGCAATTTTCTTCGTGCGAGCATGAAAGACACCAGAGTTCTTCGCAATGGCAAGAGCACTTTGGTTGTCACAACGAAGCACAATGGCGGGCACCGACTGACCCAGCTCAAGGTACAGGCGCTGTAGCCATACTGCCTCAGCAGCCCATGCACCTAGAGCAACATACTCTGCCTCCGACGAGCTACGTGCGATGCAGCCCTACTTCCCACTGTGCCAGGACACAGCGGTACCACCGAGCAGGAACACGTAACCGGTGTGACTGCGTCCATCCGGGCTCCAGGCCCAGTCGCTGTCGGTGTAGCCGTCAAGAACCACCGAACGCTGCAGAGTCCGAGGTACGGCATGGAAACCACGTACCGCACCACTCGCACAGGTGCCTGGAGGGCTCTAGCACGTGGAGCCTGCGAAAACTGTGCAAGGAGGTTGACGACAAAGGCGATGTCGGGGCGTGTGGTAGTGGCCAGGTACATCAGAGATCCGATGAGGCAGAGGTACAAGGTCACATCCACTGTCTCCCCCAGCTGTGTGGGATCTTCCACCTTCAAGGCGTCCTGCCCGTCAGGTGTGAGAGGTGTAGAGGCCGTTGGCACTGCGCCAAGGAGGTCACTGAAGCGCTCCCCCACAACGCGTGCATATCGGGCCTGATGCAACAGAAGAGTCCGGCGTCTGCGGTCTCGTACAATCTCCATGCCAAGAAACACCGCTGCATGACCAAGGTCCTTCATCCTATAGGCAGTCTGGAGGACCACCTTGGCCTCCTTCATGGCCTCCATGGAGGGAGACGCGATCAGGAGGTCGTCCACATAGACCAGGATGGCAGTGAACCGCTCAGGCGCCTGTCGGATGAAAAGAGAGGGATCTGCCTCGCTCTATACATATCCTGCACGAGTCAGAGTGCTTGTGATCTCCCGGTTCGAGCACCGAGGAGACAGCTTGAGTCCGTACAAGGACTTGCGCAAGCGCCAGACCTTGTCACCGTCCTCAAAGCCTGGTGGCTGGGCCACGTAAATCTCCTCATCCAGAGAGCCATGGAGGAACGCATTGTTCACATCCATCTGGTGCCGTTCCCAGTCATGCTGAGCCACCACACCAAAAAGAGCGCGAGCTGAGGTCATGCGGCCGACAGGGGCAAAGGTGTCAGTGTAATCAACGCCCTCGATCTGAGAGTACCCCTTGACGACCAAGCGAGCCTTGTGGCGTTCCAGTGAGCCATCCGGCTTCACCTTCTTGCGAAAGACCCACTTAACCTGAATCGCCTTCCTCCCAGGTGGAAGGTCGACTAGCTCGTAAACTCTGTGCTCTCGGATGGCACGAAGCTCATCCTCGCAGGCGGCACGCCAGGCGTCGGCATCCTCTAATGAGAGGGCGTCCCTAAGTGTGCCCGGATCAGGCGCCAACGAGGGAGAGCTCTGAGTGGCGAGTGCACACGCCTCAGAACTGGGCCTGACGACCACAAGGTCAGCTACTGCATCACAAGCGGTACGAAACACGCAAGTGACAAGATCGTGCCCTATAGGACACGCTGGATTTACCTTTACATGATTTGTACGAACACTCAGGTTGAGGGCGTTTGTGCCGGGATCGCCACTTGCAACGCTGCGAGTGGAGCGCCTGGGTGCGGGACGTGACACTCGTGGGGCTCCGGAGCCCAACGGTCGAAGACGACCACCGGGCTCACGCGAGTAGCTAGGGCTCGAAGGGCTGACCGCAGGCTCAGAGACAGGCACGACCACATCCGGTGAGGACTGAGGCACATGGGCAGGTGATGCAGTGGGAAGAGAGGCTGGTGAACGGATGGGAGACGCATGACTGGGAGTGGCAGCAGGACCGCCCATAGAGACAGGAGTACCGGTGGACAGAGGGACATCATCATGGGTGTATGTGGGGCGTGAGGGTGTAGGAGAGGAGACAGGCTAGACAGGAGAGGTCTCTGGGCAGACAGCGATGATCGTCGGGTCATCAAGAGCCGGAGACCGAGAAGTGGAGGGGGTTCGAACGGACACATCAGCTGGACGAGAGATGCTCGTAGGCTCAGACTCCCCCATCCGTCGAGAAACCTCACACGTAGGAACGTGTGTGACAGACATCGACACAATCGACGTCAGATTGCGGTAGGTGAGAGACTCAAAGAAGAGAGCGTCACGAGACTCAACAATGCGATGACGGGCGGGGTCCCAAAAACGCCAGGCCTTCGACCGCAGGGAGATACCAATGAAGGCACACAAGCGACCCCGCAGAGAGACCTTGGACCCCTGCTGATCCTCCGTGTACCACACAAAAGCCACTGAGCCCCAGCCACGAGCAAGGCGCAGATCGGCACGGTGGCCAAACCAGAGCTCATATGGTGTAACGTGGTCCGGAAGACGACCGTGCAGGAGGCGGTTCCAGACCCACGTCATGTAGGCGAATCCTTCGAAGGCGAAGGATTCCGGGAGACCACACTCAGACCGCATAGCACGAACCGCATCCTCCATGGTGCGGTTCCAACGCCCTGAGATACCGTTCTGCTGAGGAGTGGCAGGACCAGAGACCTGGTGAAAAATCCCGCACTCGGTAAAGAAACTGTCCATGTCGTCAAGAAACTCGCCGCCGCGATCCGAGCGGAAGGTATGCAGCGAGTGGCGAGACTGACGCTCAGCCATCACTAGCCAGAGACGCGCCGCGAGAGCGGCATCACTCTTCTGGCGCAGGCTGTAGACCCACCGCATCCGGGTGAAGTCATCGGTCAGGGTCAGGACATATCGGCCCCGATCGGATAAGGACTCGACAGAGAGAGGACCGAGAAGGTCCGAATGGACCAGCTTGAGGGGGCGAAGGGCTCAAGAACGGGAGTCAGGATAAGTGCAGCGATGCATCTTACCCTGAGCGCAGAACAGACAATCGGTCTTGGGCGGTTTTCGAAAGAGGCCGCGTTAAGACCGAGGACAGGCTGTGTCCGAATGAGCTTTGACACAGTGTCGGAGCCCACATGACACAGACGTCGATGCAGCAGGCGTTGATGCTCAGCAGACAGGACACCAGTGACAAGCACACGAGCAGGAGGGGAAGGGGAGCAAGGAGAAGAAGAGATCCAAGGAACACGATACAGATCATCCACAACAGAGGCACAAAGAATAATAGTGTAAGTATCAAGAGCAGTCACTGTCGCAGAGTCGGCAGTGTGCTCCACAGAGAGTCCCATCAAAGTGCAGGCATGCACAGAGAGCAAGCTGAACTCAAGGTCAGGCACAAAAACCACGTCGGAGAGATACAAGGGGCCAGACGGACCATCGAAGCACACAACCCCAACACCATGGACAGGCAAGGACTGACCAGAGCCTGTGCAAACGGAACGAACAGACGCCACAGGACCAAGGACAACAAAGTTACTACGACGACATGTCATGTGGTGAGTGGCACCGGAATCGATGATCCAAGTGCCACCCGAATCAAGACTGGAGGACGTCACGGTGCAATGGGAAATGGAACACTCGGCTGCAGATGGGCACTCGGCAAGAGAGGAGGGAAAACGACGAAGGGCGCACAGGTGAGACTCAAAAATCCAATCTGTACTGTCAGGCCCATCATCATCACATGCCAGCTGTGCTCCCCCACACGAGTCATCAGGAGAGACGAGAACAGACAGTCTGTGAACCACCCGGCTGTGACGACACACTCGCACCTCCCTGAGAGCGAAGTGCCAGGAGCTGACGGAGCGCGGCGATGATGCGGTCACGGGGGTCCGGGTCTCCGCTGCTTGCCGGTGGGGAAGCGGGAACGGCTGCGGTCGTGGTCGCCGCGCGACCAAAGGCTGTGCTGCTCAACGCAAACCGCTGTGCGTATGCCGTCTGAAGACCGCGAGTGATCCGCGCCCAGTCGAGTGGCTGCTGGCACTCGGTGTAGCGGTGAGCGCCTCCACAGTTGTAGCAGTGAACAGTGCGTCCAGTGCTACCGCCTGATGACTGCTACTGCGGTGACTGCTGCTGCGGTGACTGCTGCTGGCCCGAGCCACGCTTCTTTCTGCTCTTCTTCCCCTGTGCTACTGCTGCCACACCCTGCGACGGAGTCGGGGTAGCTGGTGTGGAAGGGGAAGAGGAGGGCATGCCAGATGATGGAGAAGTGAACTGCGAGAGAGGCGTTGGTGGTGACGCGATGACCGGTGCAGCAACTGAACTCTCCTGGTGGGCGACAGCTGCCTCACGAGCGGATGTCACGTGGAGGAAAAGCTGATGTGCCCAAGGAAGAAGCTGAAGGGAGGTGGAGAAAGGCTCGAGCGTGGCGTCGCTGTACCTCGTGAAGATGTCGGCATGCTCAAGACGAACTCCGATCATGAGCGTGCGAAGCGCCCACAGCTGTGTCCCTCCTGCGGTCCCAAGGCGCGTGTAGATGCGCATGGCACGCCGCCAGTAAGCGGCTGCGGGCTCGGCATGTCCCTCACGAAGGGAGTGGAAGGTGCAGATGTGAGCCGCGCGGGTGGCGTGCATCTCTGCAGCAAGCAGGGACAATGGCAGCTCCCAGCCCCGACGTGGGTCAGCACCCGTGCCTGTGCCGGCCTCTCCAAGGAAGGGGCGAAAGTCCACGACAGTCTCGCGAGGCATGGCGTAAAGAAGTCCGCGCATCACCCGAGCCGCTGTCAGCACCTGAGCACGGTCTGTAACCTGGTACTGACTATGGTAGTTGGGCCAAACTCCCTCGGAAGTGGCCCAGACCTGGAAAAGGGTCTCTCAGCAGTCAAAGCCGTCCTCGTTGACATATCATGGGGGCGGTGTCTCGAATTCCTTGGGTTGCCGCTCCATAGGGAGAGCAACCACAGGATGGGAAAGACGAGGGATGGGGAAGACATCGGGACGAGGAAAGTCGCCGAGGTAGGTCTCAGGCGAAGGTCGGATCACCGGGAACGGGGAACCGGAACGGGTCTGCAACTGGCAAAGACGCTCCTGAAGTACGCGAATCTCCCTCTCGGGAGTATCATCGTCAATGCCTGGCATATCAGGATCCTCCTCCAAAGGATCAAGAAGTGGCGGGTCCTGTCCTGCCGCTCTCCTCGGTGTAGATGCTGACTGCTGTGCAGAAGGTGTGAAGGTGTGATTAATCGGAATTATCATTCCAATCTCCATAGTGTATGAGTATGTCGTGCGCAAAGTCCATCGAGATCTGTGGTGGAGTCAACGATTTGTGCTAGGTTGGAGTGATCTTCTCGAGAGGTAAAACAACTATGGTTCATGATGTGAAAGTGGTCGTATGAGCTGTTGATCTAGCTATGCCGGTCTACTCATACCCTTGGATGATCTTTAGATCGGAACACCAACTTAAATATGTGCCACTCAAAAGCGAGATCATTAGATCAAACTTCCTTTTGACGTTGTTGATCCCAGGAGCGGTGAAGTATACCTCCAAACTCATCAGCCACATCCGTACCGTCGGTCCGTTGGAGTTTGCAGGATCAAATGACTCAAGAAGTAACGATCAAATTCAAGGCTTAGCCAAGAGTTGATTTGTTGGAGTAGATGGATGTTGAGGCTCTTGGTGAAAACTGCTTCCTGCACGTGCGTATTCTGAAGGTCCTCCATGGTTGCATTGAGTTGTGTGAGTAGATGGATGTTGAGGCTCTTGAGTCCCAACATTTTGTGTTACATGTCAGCATTCATGCAGAACTGCCATCCAGTGCCTCTTTTTCTGCCATATGCTTTCGTCGTGGGCAACGATGGAGGTGAAGGATTCTCCGAGCATGAGGGATCCATCACTGGGTTGGCTGTCATGGTGGTCAGTGCTACGTCATTCACTACAAAAGATACTGCTGCTGCCTGTTTTGCTTGAAAGTGTCATTGACCACGTGCTGTTGGTCCTCCATAACCAGATTCTTTGCCGGTTACTGCTGCACGTCGCCGGGTGCGCTCGCTCCATTCAACGTTGTCGTCGTGAGGTCTGCGCACTTCTTAACAGCAGAGATGTGGTGAAAATTATTACAAATTTGTCTCTGTATATGTAATGTGACGGTTGTCTCTCTAGTGCTACTGTGCTCTGATATCAAGTGTTCCGCTGAGAGGAAAATTGATGGTTCATAGGGATGAGGTGTGGATCAGAAGACATCTTGAGGAATCGGGACAATTGGATAGTTTGTATTTAGCAGTAAGTGTACTTTGATGATAAGTGTCAAACATGCCAAGAGCCTATATACAACAACAAGAATGCCAATGAGGCATACGTTTGGTATTCGGTTCTCGAGCTAGGTAATGCGAGAAACACCGTGTCGTGAGTGGTTGCTTCAAAAAACTCCCCCAATGAGTCAAGGCTTTTCGCCTAAAAAGTATTGACACGTGATTTTACAAAGGTCTAGTATCATTGAGAATTCGATGGAGCAGTTTCAAAACACCAATGCAGTTTGTGAGACTTCAGTCGACCCATCTGGAAGGTGGCCGAATGCGTTAAAATATTTGGATGCGGAATACCAGAGGTCGGGACAGGTGGCTAAAATACCCTTAGCAGATCGGTGTAAACATCCTGAGGTTGATACGCGGTGGGCCATGGGTTTAAGAACATCAATGCCTAATTGCTGAGTTGAGGGATTCGTGTATGCCTAGGATGTAACAACGCATGGAATGCACACAAGATTTTGGTGTGGGGTCCTAGACCCCCTGTTGAAAGAAAACCAGAACATCCGGTGGAGAGGAAGTAATAGCTGTAGAGCAGAAATGATTTGGAAAATGGGACACTTAATTCATTTGCAATTACCATTGAATTGGTTTTCAATAACAAGTTTCAAAACTATTCAGGGCATGTATACAAGTACGGAAACAAGAATGAGGAATATTTATGGTTATGGACACTCAAGTCAAGCAAAGCGCACAAAGCCACATTGTTAGTTGCTGCTTTGAGAAATTCTACCTCTAAGCCTACGGAGGTTCTGAGAATATCAAGCCACTTTTCTATAGGTTTCTAGATTTTTGGAGAAGTTCATCAGATAGTATTAAAATATCAATAAAATTCACACAAGTTCTGTCAATGTTTCTGGAAATTTGTCAAACCTGTGATAATCTTCACGAACATAACACCGAAGGTCAAGGCCTAAACTGCCCACGACCGATGAGCGTAAAATCTGGNTTACCATTGAATTGGTTTTCAATAACAAGTTTCAAAACTATTCAGGGCATGTATACAAGTACGGAAACAAGAATGAGGAATATTTATGGTTATGGACACTCAAGTCAAGCAAAGCGCACAAAGCCACATTGTTAGTTGCTGCTTTGAGGAATTCTACCTCTAAGCCTACGGAGGCTATGAGAATATCAAGCCACTTCTCTATAGGTTTCTAGATTTTTGAAGAAGTCAATCAGATAATATTAAAATATCAATAAAATTCACACAAGTTCTGTCAATGTTTCTGGAAAGTTGTCAAACCTGTCATAATCTTCACAAACATAACACCGAAGGTCAAGGCCTAAACTGCCCATGACCGATGAGCGTAAAATCTGGCCATCTTTACACTATGATCTATGAATGCAATGAGGAAAATGCCCAATTGTGGAGTTTAGAGACTTGTGTATGTCGGGGACAAAACACTTCCCTCCCACTTATCTGCAACATCCTCATGCGTTACGAGAAGACTTAGGCCGGTGCCGGCTACTTATACATCTGGTGATCGACATCTTTGAAGTTCTTGCAGGTTTCATAACGGTTATGAAATGCATCGTACCCATGCAAATTGACAAGGTATTCCATGATTTTCTTCGTCGTTGATGTCTAATGATGTCTTCAACTTCGTCTTTTGTGTCCTTGTCCACTTCGGTAGGTTGTGGCAAGGGTAACTTCTAGCAATGGAAGGGCTCACTGGGTTCTTTGTAACGTTTTAGCTAAGCAACGTGGAAAATCAGGTGGATGGCCATGCTTTCAGTCAAGCAAAGCTTAGCAACAACAGGTGTCCACATTTATTCAGTGGCGAACAGGCCCTACCAATTGGGCTTTAGCTTTGTGCCATCTTGGCCTTCCTGCTTGTCATTTGCTGAGCTAAGTAATATGTGATCATTGACATGGGACTCTATGTCTGTCCAATGATTTTAGGCTGCCCCATCAGCCCTTGCGTCTTCGCAAGCTTTTGGCGTGTCCCATCCAAGATACTACAAAATTCTCACCATTGGATGTCGAAAGAAGGGCATGTTGCTTGAAGCTCTCAAACGTGCTGGAATTTCTAGGATTCTATAGTAAACCACTTCAAAAGGGGATTTCTCCATTGTCACTAAGGTCGCGGAGCTATATGTGAGCTCGGTGGTTGGTAGTTTCATTGCCTTGTCAATGCCTTGTTGTCACACAATGTTGATAGTATTTGTTTGGCATCTGATTTGTTTGCACGGTTTTCCTGTTACTCAGAGTATGAAAGGTCATTTATTGTTGGATCCAGACACCCTATCAAGTTATCAGCTCTGGCAAAAATATACGGAACCCTCATGCATGGTGTTTTAAGCAATTCTGATGCGTGTTTGGTCAACCCGCGGTTAAACAAACACCCAGGTTTTTTCAACTGGATAGGCACTCTGCCGTCTAATAGTGCATTTTGTTGTTTCCCATTTTCTCCATTTTTGGTGACTTATCCCCCCATTTTCCCTGCTTTTTACATTTTCAAATTCCACGTAAGATGTGCCCCGATTCTTTATAAGTCCAGTGGAGCCACTAGTTCTCATATTGAAAACTTCAATCTCCATCAGAGTCGAGGTCTTCACTTTGCTTCAATATGATTGGTGGCCTTGGGATTACCAGCCATTTGATTCATGCATCATGCGTATTCAACACTATAGATGTGATTACCAACTGTGATAATGTGCAAAAGGTCATCTTGCCCGTCAAATATCATGTTTGAGGTTGTTGTAGTAAAAAGAGAGATCATTCGGGACAGCTGTATTTTTGGTGATGATTTTGCAGAATTCCACATGTATTCCATCATGTTGGACTGCTGACAAGGTAAATGTAGCTCATACCATATGTCCGACTTCCTGTTCAGCTTCTAGACTCGTGCAAGAACGGCACACGTAAATTCACTCCAGTCTTCAGCACATATTGCCAAGTGAGATTGATCTGCTCGAGAGGTAGAATGCCTATTGTCGACAATGTGAGAGCGGTGAAGTGAACCGTTGATCTGATTTCCTAGGTCCCCTATTGTGGTTGGATTTTCTTTAGATCAGTCCACCGCTTTAGTGTAGTTCCATGCAAAAGGGAGTCTGCAAGGTCAATTTTAAAATTTGTAATCTCTGACCTTAATAGTTGGATATTATACCTCAAAACTTGCTATCCACGTCCACATTTCCCTTTCAATTCACATAAAGGATCATATTGGGCAGTTTTGGGTGGATGTGGATTTCACTCAAGAGTTGATTGGTCCTTGCGGTGAGCACTGATTCCTGCGCGCATGAATTGCAAAGCTCCTCCATCACTACATTGAATTGTTAGAGAAGATAGTTGTTGAAGTCATTAAGCGTAAAAAAAGTTTTATGTAGGTCCTCTTTGATCCTTGTTTTCTGGCTTGGATCTCTGGCCACTGCTGCAAGTGTTGTCCTAGAGCAAAGTGGCAATGGCGAGGGATCTATTGATTCCGATGAGTATGTCATCAGATTAGTCGTTGGATTCATCGGTATCACCCCATTTTCTGGGTAGATTTCTGCGGCATTGCTACTCCCATGGGAAATGCTCCAGATGATTGGTGCATTGTGTGCTAGCTTTCCTCAGTCGCCGAATCCTTCACTGTGCTACCATTGCTTATCACTGGTTTTAATTCCTCATTTCATCATTATTTTTGAAACGTTTTTTTTACTCCAGGACAACACAATTGCGTGAAAGAATTGTGCAAGGTTGTTGCATGGAATTGAAGTACTAGAAGTTAATGTACGGTGGGCCATTAGCATTATGAAAGAAGCTTCCAGTTGCAGAGTTGAGGGAATCGCAATGCTTCCATCCTTTTTAGCCGCAACATGTCAGCATGTTATAATATGTAAGCCGGTGACGGCTAAAGTAGTTATCAATCTGATGATCGATGCCTGAATTATTTTTCCTGGCTTCTCAGCTATCATGTGACTTTACCTCGTCACCAGTGTCCAAGGATGTCTTCGAATTTGTACCTGGTATCCTCATCCACTTTGACAGGTGGTGGCAGGGGTACCTCTATTTCAAGGCCACTGGAGATTCAGTAGAGTTTGATCCGGCTGACATAGAAACCTGGATGGATTTTCATGTTTTCAAGTAAACAAAGCTTGGCCAAAACATGTGTTTTCATCTTCTTGATGTAGAACGAGGCCAACCACTTGGGTTTCAGTTTTGCACAGTATTTTCTTTGCAACTTAGAGTTTGCACGGTGGAACATGATGTTGTCACTGACGTTGAATTAGATTTCTTTCTGATGCTTGTTTTTTTTTTTTTAAAGGCCAATTGTGTATTTGTGATTGCCTGACATGTCTCCTCCCATATGCTACAAATGTACCACTGCTGGATGTCCATGGTGATCATGCTGCTTTAACTTGGAAAGCCTACAAAGGTTTTGGGTTGTTTGTAGTAGACTACCTTGAAAGTAATTTTACCCATTGCTTCAGAGGTTGCAAAATTGTATACGAGTTTGGCAGTCAGGAACTTGACCACCCAGTCATTGTTCTGTGGCGCCCATGATGTTCAGAGTAGTTTTTTGAGTGTTTTATTGGTCCTCTCATTGTGCCCATCAATCTGTGCATGAGTTGATGTTGAAAACTGGGTCTAAATACCACAGCAATTGAACAAATCCTACCAAAATCTACTTGTGGACCTCCCATCTCGGCCATTGGTGATCGAGGAGAGAACACCTTGTACTTGAATGAAGTAGCTAAACTATGTTGTTTCTTTGGTGCTGGCTGTTATCATCTGAATGAATTGCGATATTGTGGAAATCTGGTTAAATATCATGCGGATTGCATCAAACCCTTCAGGTGTGACAAGCAAACCCGTCAAAAATTCCATGGAGATGTTAAACCATGGCTCTTTGGGAACTCTAGCAGTTGAAGAACACCCTGGATTATGGCTCATCTAGACTTATGACGTACGCACACACCTCATATCTTGTACTAGTTTACTACGCCAGTTTGAATCATGCCCCAAAAGTAGATTTTTGTGAGTTTCTTTAGCCTCTTATCCTTGCATAAGTATTTTCCAGGACCGGTGTTGTGGGATTCCTCCAGTGGCATCCTCCAATGTCCTTTTCTTGGTTGTACGATGACTTTGTGAATAAATCGCCCTCGCCAGCATGGAGCGTCTAACTGGAATTTGTTGGAATCTGGAATTTTGGTATATCCGCCAAAGTGTTTGTAGCCCATCGCAAACAATCATTTAGGGTACATGTCTTGCTCAATATGTAACACATTGACCTCAACCATCAGGTCTGGCCATCAGCCTAAAGCATCAGCTTGATTTGTCTCTCGAGGATAGTACTCGATGTCCTATATTATTTTGGAATCGAGGAACTACACCTATCGATGTTGTTGATGGCTCACATTGCTTTGAACTTTAAGAAAAAGGGAAAAAAAGGGTGTGGTGGTCATTCCAGATGTCACATTGTCAGAATTCCAGATAATACCTCCACATACAATGTCCAAACTTTCTTTTCTGCACACCTCGTATTTTGGCTCCGGCCCGTGTAGTTAATGGAAAACTTACCCAATCAGAATTCTACCCCTGCTATCTTCCTGGAGGATAATGGTGTTGATTTCTTGATCGGATGCGTCACTAGCCATGATATAGTCCAATGGTGTATTTCCAATCATATATGTAGCGTCAAGGTCAGAGAATTTCCAAAAAGGATGGAATCTTCTTGTTCACTAACATCCTAATTCCACTTGGTAGTTTTTCAAGTGAGACCAGAGAGAGACACAAACACTCAGGAATACAACTAAAGACATTGACGGTGGTAATTGCAGATTCCCAAAAACACTCAAAGTTATTGAACATAGGTAGGAATTGGGTAATCAGAGACTGCTGCCAAATTATCTGGGTCCATTGTGATTCATACGATAAAGGCAACTAATCACTGGTTATTATTCCGAACAAGGCTAAAAAATAAGCCCCGCTGTCCAATGATGTGAGAAATCAGAAGACTTTACTACAGGAACCAGCTAAAGGAGGAAGTCCTGTCATCAACTGCCAATGGCGCGGTCCAAAAACTTATCCCAAAATTGAATGAATTCACAGAATGAGAGTTTTACATATAATTTCTGTCTTTGTGAAGCTTTGATGACCATTGTGCTCGTCTGACATGCAGCTTTACGGAAAGATGCCTTCTAGTAGGCCATGAGAAAGTCTTCGAGGTGTTTTTGAAAGATGTTATTAATTTCCACCAGAAAAATTTTTTAGAGACATTTTTTAGTAAAAATGGCATGAACAGGAAATTGAAGTCACCATAGTGAGTGTGAGAGGCCATCCATTTGTATTTCCTTTCTGATATGTGGATCTGATGATAACAGATATAAACATATATGTCCAATGGTGGAAAGATCATGCACTCACTTTCTAGTGCGCTCTTCTATTGCGCTCCAAAACCATGCACTAAGACCATGCACTAGAAAATTAGTGCACTTGAACAGTCAAGGTAGTAAAATTCTCTCTCCCTCTCCCTCTCTCTCTCTCTCTCTCTCTCTCTCTCTCTCTCTCTCTCTCTCTCTCTCTCTCTCTCTCTCTCCCTCTCTCTCTCTCTCTCTCTCTCTCTCTCTCTCT
>SZWC01004409.1:138645-174161 GCA_023375785.1 Penium margaritaceum
TGTGTGTGTGTGTGTGTCTCAAAACTAACCTAAAAAATAGGAGAAATGCTGCCCACTTTATTTTTTAATTCGCTTCATATTCGGGAACTGATTTGCGTATACCGAGTTTTTTTTGTGTAGAATCTCTCTTTTTATGACATAGAAATGTCCTCACAAACTTGATCTTGTTTTGGTACTGGTGTTGTCAATTAACGTCGAGTCAACCTGTTTCCAGACACTTTTCTTTGTTTGTGCAACAACTGACGGTCGTCAAGGTTGACGACCGCCAATTCACGACTGAATGCTTATCGACGACGCTACAATCCTCGACCTGCTGTCGCTAGTCAATCTGCTATCCTTCCGCCCTTAAGGCCCCCCTAGTGCGATGAAGAGTGTATATGGGCCAGTGTGCTCGATTTTCCAGAAGAAGTGCACTTATCGTACACCGAGTGTGCGATTCTCACAAGTCACATTTTCGGTGGTTTGGGATAAAAACATCGCACCAAGAGTCCAGGTTCGAGGCTCGATACTGCTCATTATCTCTCCCGATTAATCGAGGCAATGTCCAATTTGTCGTTTCTGGCAATGTACGAGAGACAACTGAATCTCTACCTCACAAACGTTGCTTGCATCACTGTAACAATGGAAAGTCACGTTCAGCTAGTGTTTTGCATCCTTCCACGTCATGCAAAGTACAACCACAACAACGATCAGTCCGGTTTTCGACCGAACAGACTTCGACTGAAGAGCAAGAATGGAACTTTTTCTTTTGTCCTTTTCTCCCATTTTTTGTTCAGATGTATGAACTTGCGATGACAAAATACGGTCGATAAATAATCAAAATGGACCAATCTAGTCCATTATCGAGGTCTTTATGAGAATGAGAGAGATATCATATTGCTGGTTTTTATAATATCAGCCACATACAAATAGTGCGATGGTCGCTCATCTACGGTGGTCGCGAATGTGACTCGCGCGACTAGCGGATCGGAATGGAAAACCCACCTCCTCAAATGGGACTTACCTCTCAAATTTGGAGGGCGGCAAATGTAGTCTCGGAAACACTGTATCTTCTCCCTGCTGTACCGGTGTTGCGAGTCGACCATCCAGCTATTATTCTGAATAGCCGGATAAAACATAATCGATCTCCGACATTTCACCATAAAGTAGTTATGTCTCTTTACAAATGTCGGACATTTCCGATAAGCAGTGTCGATAACTTCTGTCATTGCAGTAAGCGTTTCGTGCAAGAACGTAGAATATTGACACTTCTGTATTCAACATTGATTATTGCTGATATTCCGTCCTGCTTGCGAAGTGTAATGAACACGTCCGTGGGAGCAGCGTTTTTGCATTTCACTTGTTTCGAAGTACGATGTACTTCAACTGTCGTTGCTGAGGTTCGCTCTCTCTCTTTTAAGCATTCGAGGGGCAAACGAGTGTGTTTATGATGTCTTGGCTAAACCAATTTTGCATTGGCTTGCAAAGGCGGCCGTGCACTCAGTGCGTGATAAGTGCACTTCTCCACCTATTTTGAGTGCACTCGTCACATGCACTACCCCCGTACACTGGGGGGGTTTCTAGACAAACATTGCGACGGCCCAAGTAACGAATAGTGCAAGATACCTCAGGCTATATTAAGCGTCAATGGTCGTCGATGAATCGCCGGCCGGCAAGTTCGCGAATCGATGCAATGCGACAAGCGGACGACAGAAGATAGCGGGAGCGAGGAATGGAGCGCGAAGTACCAATTGGACATTTACTGAATATGTAACATGGGCGGATATTTTGGACAGAAATACGTCTCAATAAGAATTCGACCTGAGACACAAACCAATACTTGGAAAAAACGTTCACACTGCACCATGTTTGACTTTTAGCTCTCAATATATGATTTTGTGTTTTCCTAAAGGATGTAAAACTTGGAGTGACACTAACAACAACATACAAAAATAACTTAGTGATAAATATGGACATAGAATTTTAAATGTTTTTCTCATTTACTACAAAGTATAACAAAGTAATAATAAGGGACGTTTTCGGCCACATAGGACAAAAATGAAAACAGACAAAGACACGTGAGACAAATTCGCGCACTGAGTGCGCTCTTAGTGTACTTTTGTGTGGTTACTGAGCGCACTCACCACATAAACTAACCCCACGCACTGAAGTACCTCTTAAGGAGTAACCTTTTAGCCATATAAGACAAAACTCAGATTTTGCTGGGGCACATGAGACACATGCACACACTAAGTGCGCTCATAGTGTACTTCTGTATGGTGACGGAGCGCACTTCCCACATACACTAGCACCATGCATTGATGTCCCTCCTAAGAAGAGAAACCTTTGGCCATGTAGGAAAAAAGGAAAGGTATTCTAAGACATATGAGACAAATCAGCGCACTGAGCGCGCTCTTGGTGTACTTTTGTATGGTGAGTGAGCGCACTCACCACATACACTAGCCCCACGCACTGAGGTACCTCTTAAGGAGTAATCTTTCCGGCCATATAAGATAAAACTCAGCTTTTTCTAGGACACATGAGACAAATTCACACACTGAGTGCGCTCGTAGTGTGCTTATATATGGTGACAAAGCGCACTTCCCACATACACTAGCTCCACGCACTGACGTCCCTCGTAAGAAAGGAAACCTTTGACCATGAAGGACAACACGAAAGGTACTCTAGGACATATGAGACAAATCAGCGCACTGAGTGCGCTCTTAGTGTACTTCTGTATGGTGACTAAGCGCACTAGCCACATACACTAACCCCACGCACTGAGGTCCCTCCTAAGAAGAGAAATTGGCAGCCATGTAAGACAAAAGTACACTCCTATCATGCACAATGAAAGGAGTGTAGGGACAAGTGCAAAGAACTCCCTTTCATGAGAGCACACTCAACGCACACACTAAAAAACCAGGGTATGAAATGGCATTGATTAACCATACCTCGGTATAAAAATTGATTTAAGTCAGAAATCGTGCTTCTCAAAGTTGGTCAAAAATTGAGTCTTCTCGAGGAAGGGGGCAGCAAATCTTGGTGGTACTTTCATTCAACAATTTGTGGTCTACACACATTTGTATTTCACTAGTTTTCTTATTGAGAAAAGGTATCAAGGCTGCACATGGTGACATGGATGGGTGGATACATTCCTGCCTGAGCGTTCTTCCACTTCTTTCATGTGGCACAGCTGGCCCCACCCCACCCCCCTCTCAGCAGGCATGGCGTACCTTGCTCCCCTCCATATGCTTGGCGTACTCTGTGTGTGTGGTGTACATGGCGTACGTCACATATGTGGTGTGCGTAGTGACATATGTGGCCCGTGTGGCCTGCATGGCATGCATGGCATGCGTGGCATGCAAAGCGCGTGTGGTGCACGTGGCGCGTGTCACAGACATGGCGTGCACTGCATGCGTGGCGAGTGTGGCCTGTGTGGTGTGCATGGCGTTCACGGCATGCATGACATGTGTGGTGTACATGCTGTGTATGGAGTGTGTCCACTTCCTCATCCCTCCTTCACTCCCTCCTGTCCTTCCTCCTGTCCTCCCTCACTCCCTCCGTCCCTCTCTTCCTGCTTATCTCTCCACCTTGTCTTTTCCTTATCCCTTTGCCTCTCCTTCCATCTGTCCATCCCTCCTTTTTTTCCACCTCTCCTCCATCTCTTTTTTCATCCCTCTCCTTCTCTTCGCTGTTCTCTCCCTACCTTCCTCGTCCTTCCCTTCTGTGTGCCTCTCTGTCTTCCTCCCTCCCTTCCCATCCTCTCCTTGTTTTCCTCATTCCCTCCCTCTTTCTCCCTTGTCATTTTCCTTCCTCCCTTACTCTGTTTCTCTCCCTTTGTCCATTTTCCATTCCTTTAATCCCCCCTCCCTCCATCCCTCCCCCCCTCCATTCCTCCCTGAATCACCCCCCATCCTTCCTCCATCCCTTCAACCCATCCCTCCATCTCTCCCTTTCTCCCTCCCTCGATCAATATCTCCCTGTCCTCCTCCCTGGCACCCCTCCTAACCTTCCTCCCTCTCCCCACCCATCCCTTTCTTCCCTTCCCTCCCTTCTTCCCATCAACCTTCTGACTGTTCCTTGCTCTCTCCCTCCCTCGATCCCTCCCTTCATCCATTATCCCTTTCCCACCTGAGCTCTTTCCCTCTTTCCATCCCTCCCTCTATTTTTCTCCTGATCCCTCCCTTCCTCACCTCCTTCCTCCACTGTCCCTCTCCCACCCCTTGCTCTTCCTCCCAACCTTTTTTGTCCACCCCTTGCTGCATGCCTCCATGCTTCCTTCCCTCCCTTCCTCCACTACTGTGTCTTTCTTCCCTTGTTCCCTCCATGTCCCCCCTTTCCATGTTCCTCCTTTCCTCTTTAGCTCTCTCCCTTCATCCATCCCCCCTTTCCCTTCATCCCACCTCCCTCCCTCCATCCCACCCCTCTCCATCTCCCCTCCCTCCCTCCTTCCTTTTGTCCCTTCCTCCATCCTTCTAACCCTCCCTCTCTTCTTCCCATTCTCCCTCCCTCTCTCCCTCTTCTCGTCCTTCCTCCCTCCTCCCTCCTACCACCCTTCCGTCCCCATTCATCCTTCCCTCCTCTCTATATCTTCCACTCCCCACTCCTACCGCTTTCTTCCGTACCTCCCTCCTCTGTGTGCCCCTCTCTGCTTACTTTCCTCTCTCCCCCCCTCTCTCTCTCTCTCTCTCTCTCTCTCTCTCTCCCCTCCTCCCTGAATCTCCACCGACTCTTCCTCCCTCCCTTTGGCCTTCTCTATGTCCCTCCCTCTCTTCCTCCCTTGCTCCCTCCCTTTGTCCATTCCCCCCTTCCCTCCCTCCCTCCCACCCTCTTTCCCTATCCTGCTCCCTCCCTTCCTCGCTCTCTTCCCCACCCTCACTCTGTCCACCTGGCCGTTGGTCCGCCGAACCGGCTGTCCATCAGTCCATCCATCATTTTTTCCTGGCATCTATCCCTCCAACCCTACCCCCCACCCTACCGTTGTCTGACCCTCTCTCCTCCCAATCCTCTCGTTATCCCTCTGAATCATCCTGGCCATCTCCCTCTCCCTCTCCCCCCCTCCCTCTCCCTTTATCCCATTTCCAGCCCAATCTCCATCCTCATCATCTTCATCATCATCGCCATTACCTGAACCATCGCCTCCAGTTCATTGCCGTCGCCATCTTTCTCATTACTGTAATAATCATCGACATCTTCAATGCTATCATCATGTCTCCTACTCCTCTCCTCCCTCTCTCTTTCTCTCTATCCTCCCCCCCCTCTCTCTCTCTCTCTATCTATCTCTCTCTCTCTCTCTCTCTCTCTCTCTCTCTCTCTCTCTCTCTCTCTCTCTCTCTCTCTCTCTCTCTCTCTCTCTCTCTCTCTCTCTCTCTCTCTCTCTCTCTCTCTCTCTCTCTCTCTCTCTCTCTCTCTCTCTCTCTCTCTCTCTCTCTCTCTCTCTCTCTCTCTCTCTCTCTCTCTCTCTCTCTCTCTCTCTCTCTCTCTCTCTCTCTCTCTCTCTCTCTCTCTCTCTCTCTCTCTCTCTCTCTCTCTCTCTCTCTCTCTCTCTCTCTCTCTCTCTCTCTCTCTCTCTCTATCTCTCTCTCTCTCTCTCTCTCTCTCTCTCTCTCTCTCTCTCTCTCTCTCTCTCTCTATCTCTCCTTATCTCTCTTCCTCTCTCACGTCAGCCAGCCCCTCCCCTCCTCATCCTCATCATCGTCATTGTCATTTCCATCAATATTGCTACTTTCATCACTGATATCAACAGCTCCTTGCCCCATTCCCTTTTGCTTCTGTAATTTGCACGATTATTTTCCCCCTTGGTGAGACCCACCATCGTATGGGAGCCAATTCTGTTTTTTTGCCTAGTCATTATTTTCACATGTTCTCCTAGTGGAAAGACCCCCCCTCATAATTGGGAGCCACAGAATCTGTAGTTAATGGAAAAAGTCCATCCTTGTGTAGAAGCCATGTTCCCTCTGTTTCGTCTTCCTCCACCCCCCCTCTCCCTCTCCTCTCCATTTTTTCTGCTTTTCCTCAACTTTCCTCTCTTGATGTTGTCCCTTATGCCATGTTGTTCTCCCATGCCTCTTCCTTCCTCTCCCTTCTTTCCTGGCTGGGCCTCCTTCTCTCCATTACCTCTCTTGCCACCTCCTCTTCCCTCCTTCCCAATATCTCCTTTTATTTTAACGTCTTCTCTCAACGCCTCTTCCATCTCTTCCATGCACCCGTTGTCTCCGCCCATTCATTTCTGCTCCTTTCCCACTCTTCTTATTCTAATCTGCTAAACCCTCTCATTCTTGGCATTCTTTCCTATTTCTTTTTCCAATTTTAGGTTCCTTGTGGAATTTGTCAGGTATCTCATTTCTCTTTGTGCCCGCGTTATCTCCTCTTGCCTCTCACCACTTTTGCTACTCAGGTTGCTAGCCTAGCTGAACTGTGTTTCCTCGTGTATTTTCTCCTGCTCCAAGCCGCTACTCTGCTCATGAATGTCATCTATATGACATACCCTCCTGCCCGCACTTTCTCTTTCTCCACTACCTCTACACACCTCCTTCCTAAGTCTCTTGCTGTGGTATCTTCCTTGCATCACTTCCCTCCTCCTCTTGTTCTCCCACCCTATCCTCCTCATCACCCTATTTCTCGCTCCCTAAACTCCTATTGTCCACATGCACTACCTCACACTACCTCAACCCCACCACCTCTCCCTACCTCAACCTCTACAATTGACCTCCCCACTGCTCCTTGCCCTTCTTCCTTACCACCAACCTTCCCATATTCACCATTTTCCTCCTCGACCTTCCTCCTTACTCCCACCAAGAGTCCTCTGCACTCTTCCTCACCCAATCCCGCTTCCCACACCTCACAATCCTCCACCTCCATTACCCCTTATAACACCCTTCCCTCTCTCTCTTTCCCCAACTCCTCACCTCATCACCACTTCCACCTCACCTCGCTTCCACCCTCCCTCTGCCTCCTGTTGTGATTTGTGACGTTCCTGTTGACCTGTACATTTTACTGTGACTACTAGGTTGTGTCCATGCCCGTGCAGATCCCTGATGCGGACCCAGGTGGTACCGGTGCGTTGTCTGGTGGTGGACTACCAGCTTGGAGCTGACCGACGACCGTCCCAGAGTTATGGACATTGTCTGGGACCTCCTGCAATTTTTCTACAGCACGTAGGAGTTTATCGGTGGACTGACCGTGGGCCCGCTTTGCATGTTTTTGCATTGTGCATCCACTGTTTGATGCCGGATGCATGCATGTGACCACTCGTAGCGTCCGGCTTGTGATTCTACACGTCTAGGTTCGGACGGCGTAGTGTTCTGACATGTCTGCACTCAGTTATGGCCAAAACAGTGGTTTCGGGCTGGTTTTAGGACAGACCTTGTGCTGCAGCGTGCGACACCCGCCGTGCGCCGCGGCAGGTACTTATGCCATGGACCTGTCATTTATCATTTCTCTCTGCAAATGCTATTGAAGCATTCTGGCACTTCGCCTTGTGTCTTCTAGCCACACCCTTGCCGTTGTGTGTACTACTTGTGACTGTCGTCACCGTCTGATCTAGCACTGACGCCTAGTCAACGACCGTGTCACTAGGAAGCTTCCACACATCTTCTCATGGTATCACAGCGGTGAGACAGTTCTCGCCGAGCTGCGAAGCAGAGACGTAGTAGAGCAACAACAGTGAGCGTCACCGCTACAGCCGATCCACTGGGACCTGTCGATGTCACCCGACTGCCGGGGACGTCACCCACCTTTAACACGTGAGAGTGCAGCAGTAGTAGCCGATAGCAGTAGCAGGTGACAACTACAGCAGGCGGCAGCCGCTACTAGCTGCTGGCATTGGCGCTAGCAGCAGCGGCAGTAGGCCGCAGCCGCAGCAGGCAGCGGTGGCCAGTAGCAGCAGCAGCACGTAGCAGGAGCAGCGCGTAGCAGCAGCAACGCGTAGCAGGAGCAGCACGTAGCAGTTGTAGTGTGCAGCAGGAGCAACGCGCATCAGTGAGCAGCAGCAGCAATTCACAGCAGTGGCAGCGCGTAGCAGCAGCAGCGCGTAGCAGTGCCGTGACACAGCAGCAGCGCATTGCTGTTGCCACAGCTGCGCAAGCAGCTGTGCGGCCGCAGTTGTAGGCGTACGCGCAATAGTAGCAGCAGTCGAGCGGAAGCTGTTGTGAAGCTTTTGTGCAGCTTCCACGCGGCTGCCGCAGAGCAGCCGTCCAACGGCCGCGAGGGTTGTCAACCAAAAAAAAGGGGTGCTGACATCAGCATTTTCCTTTCTGATGTCATCAGGTCAGTGCTGACATCAGCAAACCCTTGCTGACGTGAGCACTTGCCTTAGTCAAATTTCGGGATAGGAAGGTCAAAAATTACCAGCGTTTCAACTCCTCGAGAACCGTTGAAGGTTCTGAAATCCGACCGGTTTGACGTCCCGGTCCATACTGAGCGCTGACATGGCTTCGACCAATGACAAGGGGAAAGGACCACCAGACCCCTCTTCCTCCTCCTCAGAGGTGTTGAGCCCACGCTCGCAGGCCATTGCGGATCTGCGGAGTCAGCAAGCTGATATTTGTTGTCAGCAGCAGTAGCAGATTGAAGCCATCCGTGTGCTCACTGATCTTCTTCAAGGTCAGTCTACGAACCCACAGCAGACATCTAGAGGAGTCGGCGGTGCCATACCTTCTGCACAGTAGTCAACATCTACACCGAGGAGAGCAGTAGGACAACACCTGCCAGTTCTTGATCCTTTGGATGAGGACCCTGAGATGCGAGGGATGGAGGATGACACCCACGAGAGGGAGATCCGCGTACTTCAGGAGCGTCTCCGTCAGCTTTAGACGCGTTCCGGTTTCTTGTACCCAGAGATCCAATCCTCACCTGATCCCTTCTTCGGCGACTTCCTTGTCCCGGTGTCTTCCCCATCTCTCATCCTTCCCAGCTTGTGGTTGCTCTCCCCACGGAGTGGAAACCCAAGAACTTCGAGACACCGCCCCCACGCTATGTCAGCGAGGACGGCTTTGACAGCAGGGAGACTCTCTTCCAGGTCTGGGCCACTTCAGAGGGGGTATGGTCCTACTATCATAGTCCGTACCAGGTTACGGACCGCGCTCAGGTGCTGACAACGGCTCAGGCGATGCGCAGACTCCTTTACGCAATGCCGCATGAGACTGTCGTGGACTTTTGCCCATTCTATGGAGAGGCCGGCACAGGCGCGGGTGCTGATCTATGTTGTGGCTGGGACCTGGCATTATCCCTGCTTGCTGTAGAGACACACGCCACCTGCGCGGCTCACATTCATGCCTTTCACTCCCTTTGTCATGGACCTGCCGAGCCCGCAGCCGATTACTGGTGGTGTGCCATGCGCATCTACACGCGCCTTGGGACTTCAGCAGGTACACAGCTCTGGGCGCTTCGCACGCTCATGATCGGAATTTGTCTTGAGCACGCAGACATCTTCTCGGGGTATAGCGATGCCGTGCTCGAGCCCTTCTCCACCTCTCTTCAGCTTCTTCCTTGGGCGCATCAGCTTTTCCTCTAGGTGACTTCCGCCCGCGAGGTAGCCGTGACCCATCAAGAGAGTCCCCTTGCTGCACCGGTCATCGCGTCGCCGCGGACGCCCCTCTTGCATTCCACTTCTCCATCCTCTGGCACACCCTCCTCTTCCTCTTCCACCCCGGCTACCCCGACTTAGATGTAGGATGTGACAGCCGCGGCATAGGGGAAGAAGGGCAAGAAGAAGCGTGTTTCGGGTCAGCAACAGTTGTAGCAGCAGCAGTCATCAGGCGGTAGCAGTGGACGCACTGTCCACTGCTACAATTGTGGAGGTGCTCATCGCTACACCGAGTGCCAGCAGCCACTCGACTAGGCGCGGATCACTCGCGGTCTTCATGCTACACACACGCAACGGGTTGCGACGAACAGCATAGCCTCTGGTCGCACGGCGACCACGACTGTTGTAGTTCCTGCTTCCCCAGCGGCAAGCAGTGGCGACCCGGACCCGCGTGACCGCGCCATCGCCGAGCTCCGTCACCTTTTGGCGCTTCACTTTCAGGGAGGTGCGAGTGTTTTGTCACAGCCGGGTGGTTCACAAACTGTTTTTTCGTCTGTTGTTGTCGCTCGTGATGACTCACGTGGGGGGCACAACTGGCATGTGATGATGATGGGCATGACGGTACCGATTGGATTCGTGAGTCTCACCTCTGTGCCCTTCGTCATTCCTCCTCACCTGTCGTTCAACGCCCAACTGAGGCCGAGTGTTCCACTGCCCGTTCTACAGGGACGTCCTCCGGTCATGATCTCGGTGGTACATGGATTATTGATTCTGGTGCCACTCATCACATGACCTGTCATCGTAGTGACTTCGTTGTCCTTGGTCCTGTTGTGTCTGTTCGCTCTGTTCACACAGAATCTGGTCAGTCCTTGCCGGTCCAGGGTGTTGGGATTGTGTGCTTTGATGGTCCATCCGGCCCCCTGTATCTTTTCGAGGTGCTTTTTGTGCCTGATTTTGAGCTCAACTTGCTTTCTGTGCGTTTCCTGCATACTGATGGGACTCTCGGTGGAGTACACTCTAGACTCCGCGACTGTGAAAACTATTGAAACTCGCATTGTTGTTCTTCGTGCCTCTGTCGTGGATGATCTATATCGTGTTTTTCGGATTTCTTCTTCTTGCTGCCCCTCTCATCCTGCTCTTATGTTTGTCACTGGCGTTCTGTCTGTTCAGCACAAACGATTGCTGCATCGTCGCCTGTGTCATGTGGACTCCGACACTATGTCAAAGCTCATTTAGACATAGCCCACACTCGGTCTTGACGCGGATTCTTTTGAGAAGCCGCATAAGACCGATTGTTTGTTCTGCGCTCAGGGTAAGATGCATCACTGACCCTACCCTGACTCTCGTTCTCGTGCACTTCGCCCCCTCGAATTGGTCCATTCGTACCTTCTCGGTCCTCTTTCTTTCGAGTCTTTGTCCGACCAGGGCCAATACCTCCTGACCCTGACTGATGACTTCACCCGGATGCGGTGGGTCTACAGCCTACGTCAGAAGAGTGATGCCACTCTCGCGGTTCGCCTTTGGCTAGTGATGGCTGAGCGTCAGTCCCGCCACACGCTGCATACATTTTGTTCAGATAATGGCGGCAAGTTTCCTGGCGAGATGGACAATTTCTTTGCAGAGCACAGGGTTTTTCACCAGGTCTCTGCTCTTGCTACTCCTCAGCAGAACGGTGTCTCTGAGCGCTGGAACCGCACCATGGAGGATGCGGTCCGTGCTATGTGGTCTGAGTGTGGTCTCCCGGAGTCCTTCGCCTTTGGAGGATTCACCTACATGACGTGGGTCTGGAACCGCCTCCCGCACGGTCCCCTTCCGGACCACATTACACCGTGCGAGCTCTGGTTTGGCCACTGTGCTGATCTGCGTCTCTCTTGTATCTGGGGATCCGTGCCTTCAATGTGGTACACAGAGGACCAGCAGAGGTCCAAGGTCGCCCCGCGAGGTCACTTGTGTACCTTTGTGGCCATCTCCCTGCGGTCGAAGGCCTGGCGGTTTTGGGACCCCACCCTTTGTCGCATCGTTGAGTCCCCTGACGCGCTCTTTTTTGAGTCTCTCACCTACCGTGATCTGACCTCGATCATGTCGCTGTCCATCATGCACGTTCCTACATGTGAGGCTTCATGACGGATGGGGGAGTCTGGGCCCGCGAGCACCTCTCATCCGGCTGATGTGTCCATTTGAGCCCCCTACACTTCTCAGTCTCCGGCTCTTGATGACCCAACGATCATCGCTGTCGGCCCGGAGACCTCTCCAGCATAGCCGGCTACTACCCCTGCTCCCTCGCATCCCAAAGGCACCCATGATTTTGTATCTGTGTCCACCAGTACTCCTGCCTCTGTGCGTGGTCCTACCTCGTCTCGTGCTCCTACTGTCATACCCAATCCTGTGTCTCCCACACATGCATCTTCTCCCACTACATTACCTGTCCCTTTACCTCAGTCCTCACTAGATGTGTTCGTGCTTGTCTCTGAGCCTGAGGTGAGCCCCTCGAGCCCAGGTTACTCGCGTGAGCCCGGTGGTCGCCTTCGACCATTGGTCTCTAGAGTCGAGCGGGTGTCAGGCCCCGCACCCAGGCGCTCCATTTGTAGCATCGCAAGTGGTGATCCCGACACAAAGGCCCTATGCCTGAGTATCCGCACAGATCACATAAAGGTACATCCAGCGTACCCTGTAGGGAATGATCTGGTCACGTGCAAGTTTCATATCACTTGTGATGCAGCAGCTATACGTGTGGTCGTCAGGCCCAGTACTGAGGTGTGTGTACTTGCTACTCAGAGCTCTCTATCTATGGCGCCTGATTTGGGCACACTGAGGGAAGCTCTCTCATCAGAGGATGCAGACTCCTGGCGTGCTGCCCGTGACGATGAGCTTCATGCCATCCGAAAGCACGGAGTTTACGAGCTAGTCAACCTTCCACCTGAGAGGAAGGCTTTTTAGGTCAAGTGGGTCTTTCGCAAGAAAGTGAAGCCGGATGACTCACTAGAACGCAACAAGGCTCGCTTGGTCGTCAAGGGGTACTCTCAGATTGAGGGCATCGATTACAATAGCACTTTTGCCCCTGTCGGTCGTATGACCTCAACTCGCACTCTGTTTGGTGTGGTGGCTCAGCATGAATGGGAACTGCACTAAATGGACATGAACAAAGTAT
This sequence comes from Penium margaritaceum, assembly GCA_023375785.1. Lineage (NCBI taxonomy): Eukaryota > Viridiplantae > Streptophyta > Zygnematophyceae > Desmidiales > Peniaceae > Penium > Penium margaritaceum. The sequence goes on from SZWC01004409.1 coordinate 151,299, forward strand.
TCCTCCATGGTTCTCTGGATGAGGAGATTTATGTGATTCAGCCACCAAGGTTTGAGGATGGTGATTAGGACTAGTGCTTGCGCAAGTCCGTGTACGGCCTCAAGCAATCTCCTCGGTGCTGGAACCAGAAGATCACTAGCATCACGACTCGTGCGGGATGTGTATAAAACGAGGCAGATCCCTCTCTCTTTATCCGACAAACGCCTGAGCGGTTCACCGCCATCCTGGTCTATGTGGACGACCTTCTGATCGCGTCTCCTTCCATGGAGGCCGTGAAGGAGGCCAAGGCAGTCTTCCAGACTGTATATAGGATGAAGGATCTTGGTCCTACAGGGGAGTTTCTTGGCATGGAGATCGTGTAAGACCGCAAACGTCGGACACTTCTGTTACATCAAGCCCGATACGCATGTGTTCTGGGGAGCGCTTCAGTGACCTTCTTGGTGCAGTGTCCACGACCTCCATACCTCTCACACCTGATGGACAGGATGCCCTAAAGGTGGATGATCCCACACAACTAGGGGAGACAATGGATGTGACCTTGTACCTCCGTCTCATCAGATCTCTGATGTACCTAGCCAGTACCACACGCTCCGACATCGCAAAAGCCGTCAACCTCCTTGCACAATATTTTTAGGCTCCACGTGCTACAACCCTTCATGCGGCTGTGTGAGTGGTGCGGTATGTAGTCTCTACACTATACCTCGGACTCTGCTTTTGCCGGCGGTGTTCGGTAGTTCTTGACGACTACACCAATAGCGACTGGGCCTGGAGTCCATATGGACGCAGTCGCACAAGTTACGTGTTTCTGCTCGGTGGCACCGCTATGTCCTGGCGTAGCGGGAAGCAAGGCTGCATTGCACGCAGCTCGTTGGAGGCAGAGGATATTGCTCTGGGTGCACGGGCTACTGAGGCAGTGTGGTTGCAACACCTGTTCCTTGAGCTGGGTCAGTCACTACCTGCCATTGTGCTTCGCTGCGATAACCAGAGTGCTCTTGCCATTGCGGAGAACTCTAGTATCTTTCCCGCTCATACAAAGTACATTGTAGTTGAGCATCATTTCGTGTGTGATCTGGTGGAGTGACACGTGATCTCTATCATATGGGTCGGCTCTAACATGCAACGTGCTGACTTCTTGACGAAGGCACTAGCACGCGGGTGGTTTTTGGTGGCCATTCGTTCTGTTGGACTTTGCCCCTTGCCTGAGAGTGGTTGTGTGAACCGAGGGGCGCCCGGCGTGACGGTCACACGCTGAGCCTTGGGAAGAACCTCCCAACCCTCGACCCCTTGGTGTGTGGGCCAACCCTTGAGATGTCGCACGACCCTCTCCTAGCAGCAGGACCGCTGCTAGTGACCGAGGTTCCCGCCGTGCGACTCTCCCGGCGGTGTTTGCACCAAGGTGCGCTGTGGAAGACTTGTAGGATCGAATGGACGTGTACGAGGCAATACTTGGAACACAAGGAGAGTTGGGCAAGGAATGAATCCTTAGACTTTATAGATCAGTACAAGGAAATGTACAAAGTCTCTGGGTAAGATTGGCATGCCTAGATCAGCCCTAGGCTTCCTTATGTACCAGCCACTATGAGCCAGCCGAAAGCTACTCAGTGCCTCGAAGCCCTCTATCGAGACACACTCATACAAATAACACATGCATCATGTAGTACGCGTCACGAGCTTTCCAACGCACCAAAGAACGCCTCAATCCGTGAAGAAACGGCTAGGTTATGACCGTTTGAGTGCTCCACGCATGACGGCCGTTGGCAGCACCGCCAGCGGGGGTCACGGCCGCCCGAAGCGCTCTTGCTTGCGAATGCAGCTCCAGCCGCCATCCCGAAGCGCCCATGGACCCCAATGAACCTTGCCTCATTGGCTAAGCGTCCATCCAGGGGTGCTTCGGCTGAAGTGGGCGAGAAAGTCGCTCCGCCGTGCTCGGGGTCGAACCGGTACGACTCCTGTTTTCTGGAGGTACGCCTCCCACCTTTGCACGGCCGTATCTTTCTCGTCCCTGCACCGAATGACCCGGTTCTTGGGTCGATTTCGCACGGTTTGTCACGTAGAATACAATGGGAGCATCAAAACATGCATCTGACTTCAGCATGATGACGTAATCACCGCCTCGACCGGCGGCTCCCATAACATCACCCCCCCCTCCGAGGGCGCACCGTCCCGGTGCGCTCCTGGTACGCTCGGAGGACCGTGTTGACAGCATCGCCCCTGTGGAAATCAGCTTCGGGGACCCAGCAGTTGTGCTCATGCCCATAGCCGAGCCATTGCACCAGGTACTGCCACCCGTTACCGCGCCGACGGTGCCCGAGAATCTTCTCCACCACATACTCCTCTTCCCCCTCCACCAAGACCGGTGGGGGAGGGGCCTGTCCCCGCGCCGCGAACTGTGCATCCGGCTCCTTGTAGGCCTTGAGAAGAGAAGCGTGGAACACGGGATGGATCCCATAGTGGTCCGGCAGCTCCAACTCGTAGCTCACCGCGGACCGCTTCTCCTTGACCGGAAAAGGGCCCACCCACCGGGGCTTGAGCTTGTCGCTGCCCACCCCCGCCAGCTGCAGGTTCCGCGAGCTCAGCAGCACCTGTTGTCCCACCGAGAACTCCTCGGCTGTCCGGTGCTTGTCCGCTTGCCGCTTCATCTGCTGCTGTGCCTTGTGTAGCGCCTCGCGTACACCGCGCCACACCTCTGTGAAGTCACTTGTAAACTGCTGCACCGCGGGTAGGTCCGACCCCGTTGCCATGTCTGAGGGACATGCAGGCTGCACCCCATACACTACCTCAAAGGGAGACCGCCCCGTAGAGGCATGCNAGCTTCTTGAAGAGTTCCTCCCAAAACCGGGAGGTGAAGCGCGGGTCGCGGTCCGAGACCATGCACTTCGGCACCCCGTGCAGTTTGATGACGTGTTGCAAGAGGAGTTGAGCCGTCTCTGCTGCCGTGACCTTCTCCGCACATGGAATAAAGTGCGCCATTTTGCTGAACCGGTCCACCACCACCAGCACCATGGTGTTGCCCGTTGCATTCCGTGGAAGACCCCCCACAAAATCAAGTGAGATGTCCGTCCACGGACGTTCCGGCACCGGTAGCGGCTGCAGCTCCCCTGGCGCCCGTGCCCTCCGCGACTTGATTCGTTGGCACGTGTCACAGCTGCTCACGTACTCCTTGCAATCTGCTCCCATCGTCACCCACCAATATTGGCGCGCAAGCGTCTTTAAGGTTTTGTCGTGGCCAAAATGACCACTTTAGTGCGAGTCGTGCGCCTCCTCCAGCAACGCCTGTCGCAAAGACGCACTCCGCGGCACCACAATCTGGTTCCCCTTCTCCCGCCGCCAGTACTGGCCATCCCACTTGCACCCCTTCACCGTAATTCCGGCAAAGTCCTCGTCCTCCGCATACCCGTGTGCAAACAGACTGCGGATGATTGGAGATCCCGCCAGCACCGTGATCGCATGCATGCCCAAGTCCGGGCGACGCGAAAGCGGGTCCGCGGGGTTGATCCTCCCTGGTTTGTACTGGATCTCGTAGTCGAAGCCACCCTCCAGTAGCTCCATCCACCGTGCTTGACGACGACTCAGGTTCGGCTGCGACTTGAGGTACTTGAGCGCGTAGTGGTCCGTGTGCACCACACACCGCCGTGCCTCAAGGTAGCACCTCCATTGCTTGAAGGCCTGGACCACCGCGAGCATCTCCTTCTCGTGGATCGGGTAGTTTAGTTCAGCCCCTTTCAGCTTCTTGGAGTAGTACGCCATAGGCTGCAACCCCTTCCCTTGGTCCTGCATCAGCACCCCGCCAATCGCATAGTCGCTTGCGTCCGTCGCCAACACGTACTCCTTGCTCGTGTCCGGATGCACCAACACCGGGGCTTGACACATGGCAGCCTTCATTGCTCCGAAGGCTTACCCCTCCTTCGTGCCCGACTCCCATTGGCGCCCCTTCTTGAGCAAGTCTGTCAAGGGTGCTCCCATTGCCGCGTGCCCCCGGATAAACCTCCGGTAGTAGTTCGTAAAACCCAGAAAAACCTGGATGTCACGCACGCACGCCGGCTCTGGCCACTCCTTCACTGCTTCCACCTTTTTTGGGTCCATGCGGATTCCCCTCCCGCTGACAATGTGCCCGAGGAACTCCACCTCCTGCTTGGCGAATTCACACTTGCTAAGCTTGGCAAACAGTTGCTCCTTTCTCAGCACTTCCATCACCGTCCGCAGGTGCTCTTGATGCTCCTCCATCGTCCGCGAGTAGACAATGATGTCGTCGAGGAAGACGACCATAAACTGGTCCAAGTAGGGGTGGAACACCCGGTTCATCAACGCCATGAACGTAGCAGGGGCATTCGTTAGCCCAAAAGGCATCACGAGATACTCAAAGTGTCCATAGCGCGTCCGAAACGCGGTTTTTTCCACATCCTCATCCGCAATGCGGATTTGGTGATACCCCGACCTTAGGTCCAGTTTGCTGAAGACACGCGCGCCCCGAAGCTGGTCGAACAACTCCTTGGCCCGTGGCAACGGGTAGCGATTCTTCACCGTGATGTTGTTGAGCGCCCGGTAGTCCACGCACATCCGCAGCTCTCCTGATTTCTTGTTGACGAACAGCACCGGCGCCGCGTACAGAGACACCGACGGCCGAATGAAGCCTTGGTCTACCAACTCCCCCAACTGTTTCTTGAGCTCCGCAAGCTTCGCGTCGCTCATGCGGTTGTAAGACCGCACCGTTGGTGACGACCCTGGCACCACCTCGATTTTGTGGTCAATGTCGCGTTGTGGCGGCAGCCCCTTTGGTAACTCCTTCGGAAAAACGTCCCCGAACTCCTTGAGCACCTCCCCAATACCGGGAGGCAACTCTGGAGCTCCTGCGCCTTCCCCCGGCTGCCCCTCCACTGCTTCGACCGCTGCAATCTGCTGCTCTGCTGCTTGTTGTGGACGTACCCATGCCAAGTAAACCTGGCCACCCTTGCGCTCGCACCGCTTCAGCTGCTGCAAGTTGATGACGCGGAGCTGCTTCCCCGTTTGCGCCACTTCCGACTCCTTCCCCTCATCCCGCCACAAAGGCAAAGTGAGATTTTTCCCGCCCGCCTTCACGACCACCCGGTTGCACCTCCAATCCACCTCCGGATTCCAAGTGTGCAACCAATCCCGGCCGATCAAACAGTCGTACTCATCCATAGGGCAAGTGTGGAACTCCATGTCACACACCAACTCACCCATACGGACTTTGTGCTTGACGAGAGGCCTGCCGCACTCCACCACTCCGGACACCTGCCGCGCCTTGGCCGACGTCCCCGGCTGCCGTGCAAGCTCCAACCTCGTCGCCAACCTGTCGTTGAAGAAGCTATGGCTTGCGCCGCCGTCTAGCAGCCCACGTAGCTTCCTCTGACCCTTGAAACTCCCCTCCGGAATCTCAAGAACCAGCTCTAGGATGATCCCTGGAAACTGCCGGGTCTCACCTTCATTCCGCAACAACACTTGAGGCAGCTCCTTAATCGGCAAAAGCCTTTCAGGGCTGGTGCTGTCCCTTGCGGACGAAAGAGTTGCAGCAGTAGGTCGTCCCCTCCTCACTGCTGCTGCCCGTTACCCTGCTGTGCCTTGCGCTTGGGGCAGTCCCGCTTGCGATGACCCTCCTCACCACAAGCCCAACACTTGCCTCTCGGTCCTTGCTGTCCGCCCACGCCCCGCTGTCCGGCTTGGATTGCATCCACCTCCATGGGCACAGCCTGACCCGGCTGCTCGACCCGTGGTTGTGTTGCATAGCTGGTCCGGCGCGCATTGTAGCTTACCGCGTCGATGCGCTCTGCCGCCGAGACCAATTCCGCAAAGGTCCGCAACCCGAGCACCGCGAGTTCACGTTGGACGTGCGGCTTCAGGCCGTCATGGTAGCGGTCGTACGCCTCCGCGTCCGAGAGGTCGTCAATCTGCGCCGCCAAGGCCATGAAACGTGTAGTGTAGTCCTGGACCGATCCGCCTTGCTTGACGTGCTTGATCTTGTCACGTGCAACCCGGCTGCCGTTGAGGAGGTCGAAACGCGCCTGGAGCATCGTCTCAAACTGCTCCCACGTCTCTGGCTTCTCCGTCAATGCCCGCGCACCGAGCTACACTTCCCGCCCCAGCGGTAGACTCAGCAACGGCTGAAGCCGTGGCCCGGCCCCCAGCCCATCCGGCAACCCAGCGGCGTTCCGCCGGCACAATGCCGACCACCACTACAATGCCCTTCCCCGGAGTAGCGTAGGTGCATACTCCAGCCTTGTGGCATCTTCTCCCACGGGAACGCCCAACGCCGTAAATTACGAGTTCACCGTGAAGAGCCACTCACGCGCACTGCCCTTGCCGGTATATAACTCCGGCTCCTTCGGCTTGGGCCGCCGAAAGGCAGGTGGGGATGCCAATGCGACACCCCCCAACACACTGCTCCCTTGGCCGACGTACCTCGCCTCAACCTCCGCACGCAGCTGCTGGTTCTCTTGACGCAACTCGTCAAGAGCACGCCGGATCTCCTCCATGAGGTAGGCCTGGTCATATGCCGCTGCCGCCATGGTCCCGGTTGTGACGAAAAAATTCTGGCCAAAAGCAGTTGTGGCAGATCTGCTGCCTCCCTTGGGTCCGCGCAAAGCCGAGCGAACGTCCACGCGCTCTGATACCAAATGTGAACCGAGGGGCGCCCGGCGTGACGGTCACACGCCAAGCCCTTGGGAACAACCTCCCAACCCTTGACCCCTTGGTATGTGGGCCAACCCTTGAGATGTCGCACGACCCTCTCCTAGCAGCAGGACCGCTGCTAGTGACCGAGGTTCCCGCCGTGCGACTCTCCCGGCGGCGTTTGCACCAAGGTGCGCTACGGAAGACTTGTAGGATCGAATGGACGTGTACGAGGCAATACTTGGAACACAAGGAGAGTTGGGCAAGGAATGAATCCTTAGACTTTATAGATCAGTACAAGGAAATGTACAATGTCTCTGGGTAAGATTGGCATGCCTAGATCAGCTCTAGGCTTCCTTATGTACCAGCCACTATGAGCCAGCCGAAAGCTACTCAGCATCTCGAAGCCCTCTATCGAGGCGCAATCATACAAATAACACATTCATCATGTATTACGCGTCACGAGCTTTCCAACGCACCAAAGAACGCCTCAATCCGTGAAGAAACGGCTAAGTTATGACCGTTTGAGTGCTCCACGCGTGACGGCCGCTGGCAGCACCGCCAGCGGGGGTCACGGCCGCCCGAAGCGCTCTTGCTTGCGAATGCAGCTCCAGCCGCCATCCCGAAGCGCCCATGGACCCCAATGAACCTTGCCTCATTGGCTAAGCGTCCATCCAGGGGCGCTTCGGCTGCAGTGGGCGAGAAAGTCGCTCCGCCGTGCTCGGGGTCGAACCGGTACGTCTCCTGTTTTCTGGAGGTGCGCCTCCCACCTTTGCACGGCCGTATCTTTCTCGTCCCTGCACCGAATGACCCGGTTCTTGGGTCGATTTCATACGGTTTGTCACGTAGAATACAATGGGAGTATCAAAACATGCATCTGACTTCAGCATGATGACGTAATCACCGCCTCGACCGGCGGCTCCCATAACAGGTTGAGTGTGGGGAGTGTCTGTGTCTGTGTCACGACTGTTTCTGTACTCATTGTTCCATTTGTTCCAGCGATGCACGTGTATTGACATGCGTACCATCGGGTCATGGAGGAGGTGTTGTGATTTGTGACGTTCCTGCCGACCTGTACAGTTTACTGTGACCACTTGGCCGTGTCCATGCCCGTGCAGATTCCTGATGCGGACCCAGGTGGTACCAGTGCGCTGTCTGGTGGTGGACTACCAGCTTGGAGCTGATCGATGACCGCCCCAGAGTCCTGGACATTGTCTGGGGCCTCCTGCAGTTTTTCCGCAGCACATAGGAGTTTATCGGTGGCCTGGCCATTGGCCCGATTTGCATGTTTTTGCATTGTGTGTCCACTGTTTGATGCCGGATGCATGCACGTGATCAGTCGTAGCGTCTGGCTTATGATTTTTCACGTCTAGGTTCAGACGGTGTAGCGTTCTGACATGTCTGCGTTGAGTTACGACCAAAACAGTGGTTTTGGGCCGGTTTTAGGACAGACCTTGTGCTGCCGCGTGCGACACCCACCGTGCGCCGCGGCAGGTACTTATGCCATGGACCTGTCATTTTTCATCTCTCTGCAAATGCTATTGTAGCATTCTGACACTTTGCCTTGTGTCTTCGAGCCAGACCCTTGCCGTTGTGTGTACGACTTGTGACTGTTGTCACCTCTTGACATGGTGGCTGTGATGCTAGGAAGCTTCCACGCATCTTCTCACCTCTATCTCACCCTCACCCTCCCCCCCCATCACCCTTCACCATTTTTCCTCCCTTTCCATCTTTCGTCACGACCTCTCCCACTCTCTCCCTTTCACCTTCATTCCCTTCCTCGAACCCTGATTCACCTCGGCCCAATCCCCCCATCCCCCTCGCCCAACTTTTTCTTGGCTCACACTCCACTCTCTCCTCCCATCTACCCCTTCCCTTTATTTCAATATCCTCTCATCTGACAATTTCCACACGCGTCCAGAGGTGGACCTGCCAATTCCTTTGTCACATTCAGATTCATCCACCGCCATCCACCTCCTCCTCTTTTCCATCAACCCTACTAGAGCCAACCTGCGCGGCCCCCTCTTCCACTTTCCCGCCCCCTCTCATCAGACTTGATCATCATCTCCCTAACCCATGGTTTTCCCTCCCTCGCGGAAGTCTATGGACTCACTGAGTCATACATCTTCTTGTTGTGATTTGTGACGTTCCTGTCGACCTGTACAGTTTACTGTGACCACTCGGTCGTGTCCATGCTCGTGCAGATCCCTGATGCGGACCCAGGTGGCACTGAGGCATCATCTGGTGGTGGACTACCTGCTCGGAGCTGATCAACGGTCGCCCCAGATTCCTGGATGCTGTCTGGGACCTTCTGCAGTTTTTTTGCAGCTTGTAGGATTTTATCGGTGGACTGGCCGTGGGCCCGATTTGCATGTCTTTGCATTCTGTGTCCACCGTTTGTTGCCGGATACATGCATGTGACCAGTCGTAGCGTCTGGCTTGAGATTCTGCACGTGTAGGTTTAGACGGCGTAGTGTTCTGACTTGTCTACGCTGAGTTACGGCCAAAACAGTGGTTTTGGGCCGGTTTTAGGACAGACCTTGCACTGCCGCGTGTGACACCCGCCGTGCGCCACGGCAGGTACTTATGCCATGGACCTGTCATTTGTCCTTTCTCTCTTCAAATGCTATTGAAGCATTCTGACACTTTGCCTTGTGTCCCCTAGCCAAACCCTTGCCGTTGTGTGCACGACTTGTGACTGTCGTCACTGTCTGATCAGGCACAGACGCCTAGTCAGCGGCAACATCGCAAGGAAGCTTCCACGCATTTTCTCATGGTATCAGAGCAGCGAGACTCCTCTCGCTGATCTGCGCCGCAGAGACGCAGCACCGGCAGCAGCAGTGAGAGTCACCGCCGCCGCCGTATCCTGGGACTTGTTGCAACCGTTTTTTCAACGACATCATCACTCAGTCCCCACCACCACATCGGGTGAGCTGCGGCATTACAACAGTAGCAGCAGCAACAGCACCACCACCGGGTGGCAGCAGGAGCCGTGTCTGGCTGCCAGCCTGTACACAAAAAAAAGGGAGTAGCAGCTCGCAGCAGCAGCTTGCGGCGGCGGTTGCGAGCATTGACAGTACGCAGCGGCGGCAGCGGCTCGAAGCAGCGGCGGAAACAGCAGTCGCGAGCAGCAACAGCACCGCAGTAGCAACAACGGAAGCAGCAGCTGCTCAGCAGCAGCATTACAGCTGCTGCGCAGGTTTTGCTGTGCAAAAACTGCGCAGCACTGCGTAGGCTTGCGTGGCACTGCGCTGGCCTGCGCAGCTCCTGCGCAGTCGCGAGCAGGGGGTGACGAGGTCACCCCCACCGGTCAGTTCGCGTGACCTTCCAAAAAAAATTGCTGGCGTAAAAAACGCTAGCGAAAAAAACCGCTAGCGTTTTTTCGCTAGTGTAAGAAATGCTGACGTCATCAACGGCTGTACAGACGTCAGCAATTTTAGGGTCAAAAAGTCAAATTTTTTGAACGTTTCAACTCCTTGAAAAACGCTGCCGGTTTCTCATTTGGAGCATTTTTTACGTTTGGCCCCATACTCGATAGCATCCACTACAATGCTTGGATGCAGGAATCCAATGGTTGGTGATCCCAAGGCCACAACAGATATCATGCAGGGAAGTCGCAGTCAACGAAAACCTCCTCTTCCATGGGGATTGAAGTTGTGTATCAGTAAAATCAACAAATGTCCTGGACTTGCGAGAATCCGGGACACATCTCGTGCAACTTTCGGAAACAGCACCAACTAGCCAAAAAGGGGAGAAAGTCAAGGAGAAAAAATGAAAAGTCGAGAAATAGCGAAGGACAAGAGGGGATGGCAAAACTCCTTTCTGGTTGAAAAAATCTGTGCCGACCAATTCCCCATGTTCAGAAGACGTTTACATCCCTTGTCAAGGAGTTGGAAGGACCTTTCACAAAGAACTGCCTCAAGAGTTACCTCCACAACTAAGCGCCGATCACCGGATAGACCTGAAGCCGGACATCAGACCGACAGTGAAAAAGACCTATTTGATGAGTGACCATGAGCTGACCAAACTCCAAGGCTGCTCTTGGTCACGGGTCCATCAGTCCACCCACGTCAGTCCACGCAAAACCTGTATTTTTTTGTGAAAAAGAAGGCCAGGTGCGGAAGTGGGTGGATTACCAGGGATTTGAACGGCATCATCATCAAGAACCGCTATCCTCTTCCGCGAGCAAACGGACTTTTCAACCAACTCCGCGATACGGGAATTTTCACCGAAATCAACGTGCATAGAGGACATCATCAGGTGCACATACCTGATAAGAACGTTGGGAAGATGGTTTTCCGCACCAGATAAGAGCAATTTGAGTTCACGGTTGTGCGGTTTGGACCTACTACTGTCCCTGGAATATACTTTTTGGTCATAACTTGATGACTGTTACATATTGCCCCGTGCCATGCCCTGGAGTTGCCGTTTTCAGGGTGATGGCTGGAGATCCTTGTACAGTACATGTTTGCATGCATGGATGGATGTTTCAGAAACTAGAGGACACGCTGGACCAGCTGTAATTTGAATCGCAGCAATCGGCTAAGAATTGAGGGAGTTATGGTCCGTCAAAGTTGGGAGGTGGTGTGGTTGCCGTCCGGGTTTGGACGGCAGACTTGGTACCGGCCGAAAAATGATCCGGCGGTGACCAGTTCGACTCCCACCACGCACACCATGGCCGAGGCGCCCCTTGGGGGATGCTAGAAGTAATATCCCATGGTTCATTGGAGCCATGTGCGCTTCGGAATGGCGGTCTGATGCTTCATTGGGGACCAGGGCGCTTCGGGCGCCCGTCACTCATGCTAGTGCTCTGTCAGGGACAGAGACTCAATGATGCACTCCGAATCGCGTATCGGGCGCTACGGTGGTTCAAATCGCACGCGGTTTGGTTCGTTGGAAAGCTTGTGACTAGCACTATAACTTTGTTGATGTGGTCCGTGTCCAGTGATCCACTCAAAATTGATCCCCAGCCCTTCGAACTTTGGGTGTTGCTGAATTCTGTCAGAACTCTGCTCACATACCCTAGTGCTTTATGATTTCGTTAGTTTATTATTTTTTTGCTCAACGAATTCTTTATTTCGGCTACATTTTTGTATTTATCCGTTGATAACGAATACGGTTTAATATTTCTGAAAAAGGGCACTCCTGTACTTTCTTCGGTAGTGTGGTCTAGGGATTGTGTTCGCAGCTTTAGGCTTGCATTTGGGGTCAAATGTTGGTGTTCCGTGATTTCGTTACGAACCGTGTGGGCATGTCAACGTGTGGTGTGGGCAGCGAAAGACGACAGGAGAGTGGGACCGGGATAGAGAGGAACGTGCGGGAAAACAAAACATGGATTAAAACATACATACACTGGTTTGCATCATGCAACAGCATCTTCCTCCTCAAACCCCTGGTGGTCCGACTCAGACATGAAGTTCACAAGATCAGACCCCGCTACGCGCTGAAAGTCAACGTCGAAGCATTTGTCCCACCCTCCCTCGCGCCAAGCGTTGTGCACGATGGTCGGGTTCTTGCGGAGGTGGGCCCACCCCTTCAGCATCCAGCTCACCGCGGCATCCTTGATCGCGCGCATGCCAAGGTTGACATGCTCCGANGGTGTGGTCGGCGTTGACCACGAGGTACGAGGGGATCTTGTACAGCGAGATGTAGAAGGCGGCGCGCCTGTGCATGGAGAGCGCTTTCAGCTGCCAGTCCGAGGGAAGCTTCTGTGAAGCAGTGGTCCCGCATCGCCACGACCACTGCAGCTCGTCCGTGACAAACTTCCGGCACCAAGACCGGCTGAAAATCTCTGCCGTCGGCCTGCCACCCAGAACGTCGACACCGCGTTCCGCCATGATCGCATGCACTTTGTCCCTGATCGTGGCGGAGCACAGTGGCACGCCCCTTTCACGCATGGCTTCAAGGGCACGGAGCACCTCCCCCTTGAGAGCGGGGTGGTCGTGGAAGTACGACTTCCGTCCACGACACCCTTGCACTCGCGGGGTGGTCAGCGCAGCTTCCTCCTTCGGCGTGTCCCCGCCAGCAACGAGGGCACTTGCGTACTGCGACTTCAGCTTTGTCATGCAGCTCTCGTACCACCCCTTGACAGTGCTGTACGCGAGCTTGTCGTACACGGATGCGCTGTTGGAAGTGCGGTAGTTTTTGCGCAGGTAGGAGATGGCCGAGTGGATGGAGCCGTTGTGGCGCTGGACTGCAGCATGGATGGTTGGGACATGGCCCAACCCAAACCAGTCCATGTATGGACCGCGCTTCGCCGTGCTCGTGGATGATGATGTTGATGAGGAGGGCAAGGACAGGGGGAGGGTGAGGGCGTCGGAGTCGGCGGCGTCTTCTGCGTCTGCCTCTTCTTCACTGCCTTCGTCCTTCTCGAGCTCGGCGATGAGGGCAACGACCATCAGTTTCTCCGCCTCCTCGCGTGCATGGCGCTCCTGCGCCGACACCACGGCTGCAACCGAGGCGTCGATGTCGTTCAGCAGCGCCGCATGGACGTCCTCCGCGTCATCTTCGGCGGCGCGAACCATCTCGGGCTCCTCGTTTCTCGGGCGGACAGGCTCCTCGTCCTCATCGTCGGACAGCACGACTCGCGTCCTCTTCCGTGGCAGCCTCTCGTGGATGGACGTCTCGGCGGACTTCTCAGGGGCGGATGTCTCGGACACGGGGACGGTAGACGCCGCCGGCGTCACGGACGGCGGTAGAACAGTCGTCTTGCGTCGACGACCTGGACCACGGCGTGGTAGGGCGACGGGCCGGGGTCCTCTCAAGGCACGGACAACGTTGTCATGGTGCTCCTCGCGAGAAACTTTGGAAAAGAAGGACAGCAGAGACATGGTGGTTGATGCTTAGCTGAGGTGAATGACGGCAGTGGTGGTACGGTTGGATGAGCGTGCAATTGTACTCCTGCGTGTTGTGTGCATGGAGTTTTGCGACGCGATGCGGCGCTACGCACGACGACCCGACGCTGTTTGACAGCATCAAACAGCATCGTGTCGCGTGCCACGGCGGCAACGAAAACAATCGTGCACGTCCGGGCGCAACCAAGTGTTTGGCGCGCACGTTCGAACTCCGAAAATTCAAACACCAGCTCTTCGGACATGCAATTTACAGGGAACGTCACGTGAAAAAATACCCTAATGACCATTAACACAACGAAAGTACAAACACGCATGACCCCAATTTCGTTGCATTAAAATGCAAGATGGAAAAGCTATGGGTAAACGAACTTTTTGGGCACCCTGAATATTATTTCATACAACGAAATCATAAAGCACTAGGGTAGTGTGTGGCGACCAGAAAGCGCACACTTCGTCTAAGACTGCTGCCCAAAAGAGTTGTGAACCTCAGGACGTGGTCAGGCCATGTTGGAACCACATTTCCAACAAAGGGTTATGAGCCCACAGCCCTGACCGGTCCCAAACGTTCACGGCTTCCGCGACGGACAGGAGGAGCGTCTCGGACAACCTCGCTGTCAATGTCTGACGACCCGGGTAGCAGAAGCGCAACATGGCGCTGAGAACGGAGTCGCATCTGATCCAGAAGTATGCTGGTGGCCCTGGCTTTGGGCTGTGGAGGTGGCACTTTGAGATCTACCTCGTACACAAGGGGCTACTCGACGTGATGAAGGGCACGGAGGTTCTCGACGAGAAGACCGCAACAGACGAAGAGAAGCAGGCCTTCGCAAAGAAAAACACCAAGGCGCTCATGCTCTTACTGTCGTCTACTGCCGAGAACCAGTGGGGTTACTTCCAAGGCAGCGCGTTGGCTGCCGAGGCATGGCAAAATATTTGCACCATCCACCAATCAACGTCGCTTGCAAACCGGATCTTCGCGATGAAGCGGCTTCTAATGGTGAGGATCGAGGAGGGCGTTGACATTCTCACCGCCATGCAGCAGATTGAGTCGCTCGCCTCGCAATGCAACGATGTGGGGTGGAAGGTCAACTCTCAACTGCAGGCGATGGCTCTCCTCATGGCTCTACCTGACAGTTGGAACCCCCTCATTACCGTCCTCGGTGGATGGGCGGAGGACAAGCTGACCTATGGCGCAGTCGCCGAGTATATCCGCAACGAGGCGCAACATCGCAGTGGCGGCGAGGCCTCGTCGTGCTCATCGGCCCTGGTCACCAAAACGCGCGGTGGCGGCAGTGGTGGCAAGGGAGGCGGCGGAAAGGGTGGCGGCAAGAAGGGCGTCAAGAAAGGTGCGTGCCACAATTGTCGCAAGGAGGGCCATTGGGCTCGCGAGTGCCCGCAGGAGGCGAAGGCCAGCGGCAAGGACGCCAAAGGCAAGAAGGCACTCCTCAACGGCACCACAAACCACAACCTCAAAGGGGCCAACAGGCGGTGCCTGGATTCCGGCGCCGAGGAGCACACCCAAGTCGAGAAGGTGGGATTCGTCCGCTACACCAAATCTGCCAAGTCTATGGTGGTCGCAAACGACAAAGTCGAGTCGGCGGCCGGCCAAGGAGACGTTGAGGTGGAGGTGGAGGTGAACGGTAAGAAGATGTTGCGTGTCATCCATGATGTGCAACATGTCCCCGGCCTGGCTGACATTCTAAGTGTTAGTCGCTTGACGGATAAGGGATATGAGGTGCTCTTCCGCAGGAAAGGCGCATTGGTGCGCATGGAAGGCGACGGCGAAGTTGTGCTGGAGGCAAAGCGCGAGGGCGGTCTCTACATCGTGGAGACAAAGGTGATCCCCGCAGCAGCAGACGCAGCAGATTCGTAAGAACGTGCCGTCAACTTGGCCAAAGGAGGGGGAGCTGATCTGGAGCTCTGGCACCGGCGGCTGGGGCATTCGTCGCCCGCAGTCGTGAAGGAGATGGCGAAGCGCGACATGGTCCGCGGCCTCGACATCACTCGTGCAGCAGACGTGGCAGCAGATGCAGCAGCGCACAAAAAGTGCGATCCTTGCATTTTGGGCAAGGCGAGGCGCAAGCCGTTCAACGAGAACGTGGGGCGCGCCCAGGACCTGCTGGAGATCGTGCACAGTGATGTGTGCGGACCGTTCAAAATGCCGTCAAAAGGCGGCGCGCGGTACTTTGTCACCTTCATCGATGACTACAGCAGAAAACTCTACGTGTACTTCATGCAGCGGAAGGGCATGGTGCTGGACCGGCTGAAGGAGTACGTCGCCGCAGTGGAGAGGCAGACTGGCCGCAAGGTCAGAGCGCTACGCAGCGACAATGGCGGAGAGTACGTGGGCTGCAGTGGATGGCTGAAGGAGAAGGGTATCAAGTGGGAGCACACAACTCCCAACTCGCCACAATCTAATGGCATGGCGGAGCGAGCAAACCAGACGCTGCTGAACATGGTACGTACGATGCTCGTGGACGCGGGATTGCCGCGGAGCTTCTGGGCGGAAGCAGTGGGTACGGCAAGCTACACCATCAACCTGACCCCGACAGCGGTGCTGAAGGGGAAGAGCGGCTGGAAGACGCCGCAGGAGGTATGAAGCGGGCGCAAGCCAAGTGTGGCGCACCTGAAGGTCTTCGGGTGCAAGGCGCACGCGATGGTGCAGGCGGCACAACAGCGCAATGGAAAACTGGACCCACGCGCCAAGCCGTGTCTCTTCCTTGGCTATGCGAGCGCGCTTAAGGCGTACCGGCTCTACGACGTGAGCAAGGAGGAGATCTTCAGCAGCCGTGACGTTGAGTTCAACGAGCACCAGACCTACAACAGCAGCAGCAGTGACATCGGCGTGGTGGACTCTTCGAAGCAAGGGGAGTGGTTCCAGCTCCTAACCAATGAGGAGGAGCCGGCGGACGCCGACACTGACGAAGAGTCTTCGGAGAGCGACGGTGCTGGGGTGCAGCAGGGCGACGGTGCAAACGCAGGTGTCGCAAAGGCACAGGACACAGCAGCCGAAGCAGAGGAGGCCGAGGACGCGAACGGGGCTGCCGAGGAGCAGCAACAGGACCAGCCACCGGCGTCACCAAAATCACCGCGACGCAGCCGAAGGCAGCAAAATGCGGCAAAACGGTATGATGCAGCAATGGGCAGCTGGATCGGCATGGCGCGCTGCATGATGGCAGCCGCAGCGGAGCCGAAAACCGTGCAAGAGGTGCTTGCACGACCTGAAGCGGAGCAGTGGGACGCAGCTATCAAGTCAGAGCTTGCGTCTATTGCCGAGAACAACACTTGGGAGCTCGTGGATTGGCCGAAAGACGCCAAGGTCATCGGCTCCAAGTGGGTCTTCAAAACAAAGTACAACAAGGAAGGAACAGTGGAGAAGTACAAGGCGCGGCTGGTGGTGAAGGGGTTTGTACAACGCAAGGGTGAGCACTACGACGAGGCGTTCGCCCCCGTCGCCAAGTTCACGAGCATCCGGGCGATCCTCGCGGTGGCAGCTGCCAAGGACATGGAGCTGCACCAAATGGACGTGAAAACTGCGTTCCTGAATGGCATTCTCGACAAGGAGATCTTCATGGAGGTGCAGGAGGGGGTGGACGCGCTGGAGGGCAAAGTGTGCAAACTGCGCAAGTCCTTGTACGGGCTACAACAGTCGCCAAGGTGCTGGTACCAGCAGATGGATGGCTACATGGTGCAGCTCGGCTTCAAGCGCTGTGAATCTGATCACAGTGTGTACGTGCGACGCAACAACCAGCTCCATCAGATCGTTGCACTCTATGTGGACGACCTGATTTTGTGTTCATCTGACCTGCAGGCTCTACAACAGCTGAAGGAGCAGCTGAGCAGCAGATTTCAGATGTCCGACATGGGGGAGTTGGAGTACTACCTCGGGGTGAGCATAACGCGGAATCGGAGAGCGCGCACTCTTGAGCTGGGGCAGGCCAAGTACGTGGCCGAAGTGCTGAAGCGGTACGGCATGGTGCACTACAAACCGGTTGGCAGTCCGGTCTCCACATCATGTGACCTGAGCGCGGCAATGTCGCCGCAAACAAAAGAAGAGCGGGAGGACATGGCGGGGGTGCCATACCAGTCTGCGGTGGGCAGCCTCATGTACGCCATGGTGGCGACTCGACCGGACCTGGCCTACGCGGTGGGTCAAGTGAGCAGGTACGTGGCCGATCCAGGGCCACTACACTGGCAGGCGGTCAAGCGCATCCTCCGCTACCTGCAGGCGACGCGGCACGCGTGCTTGAGGTTCGACGGCAAGGGGAGGACCGATCCCTTGCGACTGGTCTGCTACACGGATGCAGACTACGCCGGCGACGTGGACAAGCAAAAGTCCACCTCCGGCTACGTGTTCTTCCTCGCAGGTGCAGCGGTCTCATGGTGCAGCAGAAAACAGGATTGCGTCGCCACCTCCACAGTGGAAGCAGAGTACATCGCGTTGGCCGAAGCGGTCAAGGAGGCGGTGTGGCTCCGCAGGCTGTTGGGGGAGATCGGCGTGCCGCAACGGGAGCCTACGGTGGTACAAGAGGACAACACCGGCTCCATCTCGCTGACCAACAACCCGACGCAGCACAAGAGGACGAAGCACATTGACGTGCGCTACCACTATGCGCACGACATGGTCCAAAAGGGACAGGTTGTGCTACAACATTCTAGTACGACGCACATGCTGGCGGATTGTTTGATCAAGGCGCAGCCCAGAGTTCGGCATGTCCTCAGCGTGGCAGGCCTTGGGTTTACGGGCTATGATGGGCTCAAGAGCGCTATGGAAGATGAGCAGGAGTGAGCAGGGAGGCATCCGGCATGGCAGGAGCAAGGGGGAGATTGTTACATATTGCCCCGTGCCATGCCCTGGAGTTGCCGTTTTCAGGGTGATGGCTCGAGATCCTTGTACAGTGCATGTTTGCATGCATGGATGGATGTTTCAGAAACTAGAGGACACGCTGGACCAGCTGCAATTTGAATCGCAGCAATCGGCTAAGAATTGAGGGAGTTATGGTCCGTCAAAGTTGGGAGGTGGTGTGNGCTTCGGAATGGCGGTCTGATGCTTCATTGGGGACCAGGGCGCTTCGGGCGCCCGTCACTCATGCTAGTGCTCTGTCAGGGACAGAGACTCAATGATGCACTCCGAATCGCGTATCGGGCGCTACGGTGGTTCAAATCGCACGCGGTTTGGTTCGTTGGAAAGCTTGTGACTAGCACTATAACTTTGTTGATGTGGTCCGTGTCCAGTGATCCACTCAAAATTGATCCCCAGCCCTTCGAACTTTGGGTGTTGCTGAATTCCGTCAGAACTCTGCTCACATAGTGTGTGGCGACCAGAAAGCGCACACTTCGTCTAAGACTGCTGCCCAAAAGAGTTGTGAACCTCAGGACGTGGTCAAGCCACGTTGGAACCACATTTCCAACAATGACTCCATCGTCATGCATTGCGATGACATGCTGGTGTATAGTTGCACCCAGGCGGAGCACAATGGAAATCTATGAAAAAAGCTCTCAATATCTTACAAAAAGAGAAATTCTTGAGAAAACACTTGAAATGTGACTTTGGTCACTGCAAAATTAAGTTTTTAGGCCATATGATCAGGTGCGGATGGATCAACCACAATCGCACGAAGACCAGCCACTTGAACAACCAAAAATCCCTTGAAAGAGGTATTTCTCATTCAATGGCTATGCTGACCTCATCAGTCCAACATGGCATGCATGCCATATCACGTCGACGGAAAATCAGCGATCTCAAAAATCTTCGTTTGCGTCGATGTGAGCCACTCAGATGGAAGAGCGGTCGGCGTATGATTTTCCGACCAGACAGT
Organism: Penium margaritaceum; assembly: GCA_023375785.1. Lineage (NCBI taxonomy): Eukaryota > Viridiplantae > Streptophyta > Zygnematophyceae > Desmidiales > Peniaceae > Penium > Penium margaritaceum. The sequence goes on from SZWC01004409.1 coordinate 170,596, forward strand.
GTCGGGAAATTTGCGTGGTACGGTCCCGACTGTTAGTGTGATCTTCTCTAGTGGTCTATGTCTTTCGTTTTGGGTCATTCTGAGACTGAGCGTGAGCTTTCTGGTCACCTCACGCTATGTGAGCAGGAATTTAGAGAAAGTCAGTTTGTGAAGGGAATAACGGCATTTTGCGTTAGTTCTTGTGCATAGACATGATCAGAACATTTATAGAGCTAGTCATGAGCTCTTGAATGCACCAAACCATGCGTGATTCGGCCAACTGTAGCCCAAGTTACGCTTGCCGAAGCGCAGGTCTTACCCACCACCGAAACGCCTAACGCCTCCATGGTGTGCACACGTCGTGGCGCCTTCCTTCACGTGCAAAGTGCCTTTCCCAAGGCGGAGATCCCATTGCACATGCTAGAGGGGTCCCCTGCACTGTTGCGACACACATCCCCCACTTTTGGGTCGAGTTTGGTGATGGGGTGTGACGAGGTTTGAAACCTGTCCGCGGACCTGTAGTCAGAATTTTGACGAAGTCCCCGAGTAACAGAACGTACTACTGAGTTTTGGACGCCGAGCCAGGATTTTGGCTGTCCCTCGGTAACAACCTGCACAACTGGATCCAGTGGATTTTTCACCGGATGCCTAGGCAGTCTTTCCGGAGCAAGATCTCCAGATGGACATTTGTTACCCGGTCCGGTCGATTATTCACCGGAAGTCGGGTTGTGGCCGGCTCCCAGAGCCGCCGCGCACATCCGAACTTTGGAAGCTCATATCTCTCTTGATTCTTGTACGATTCCGGTGAAACAACTTTCAACGGATTGAGAGAATTTTCAACTTTCAGAGTGAATTTTCAATTTAGAATACAAGCAATCCTTCAGTCGCTAGATCCAACTGCGAGGATTTTTTTTCTCTCTGGCAGCTTGTCGGCATCTCCCGGCGCCTCACCTCGGCATGCGGAGGGGCAATTTTGCAACAGACAGGAGCCTCGTCATCTAATCCTATCCCTTCTCCTTTTGTGACTCCTTATTTCTTTGTGGATTCCCCCATTTTGGGTTTGTTGGTGCCATTATCAACCGCTCCACGAGATTCGACCTAGCTTTCTACAAGTCCAGTAGATCCATTGATTGTACTGATCGATGGTGTCAATCTCCATCAGAGACAAGGTTTATGTTGACTGCAAATTTCCTCTGCCACGATAGGAATTGTGGCTTTGGAGTCTCTAGCATTTTGATCCCTACATCCGAACATTGTAGTCGGTGCTGTCCATGTGGTTGGTTCTTGCGATTATTTGTGGAAGGTCACCGTGGATGCTAAATATGGTGATTGCTCTCCAAATATCGTTCTTGAGGCCATTGTTGTAGTAGAAACATAGTTTTTTGGGTGCAAGGTTGCTATCGGTGATGATTTTGCAAAAATGCCACGTATTTTCCGCCAGGTTGGACTGCTGACGCAGGCGTTGAAACCTATACCGTGCATCAAAATTCCCGTTCAGTTTTCTGAAGCGACCGGGTGTCGTGCGCAAGAAGTCACTCCGCCATTCCCGTGGTATGAGGGAGTCGTGCCATATTGAACTCATCTGGTACAGAGGTTGTACGCCCATGGTCGACAATGTGAAAGCGGCCGTGTGAGCCGTTGATCCAGCACTGTATCTCCAGCTGCCATTGGATGGTCATTAGATTTGACCACCAACTTAAAGACGTGCCACGCAAATGTGAGGCCGCGAGGCAAATCTTTGTTTTTCGTTGTTGACCCCAGCAGCGGTGACATACACCTCCAAACTTGTCCAACATCCTGACCGTTGGTCCTTTTGACTTTCTAAGATCAGACGACTCAAGAAGTGCCGGTCAAATGTAGGATTCACTCGAGAGTTGGATATTTCTCTCGGTGAGTAATTATTCTTGTGCACAGGAAATCTAAAAGCTCCTCTATCACCGCGTTGAGTTGTTGGAGCGGATGGGTGTTGAGGCTCTCGAGTTCCGACAACTTCTTATACAACTCTTCATTAATGCAAGATTGTCCGTTGGTGCCTCCTATCACGCCACATGTTGTCCTATTGGGTTGCGGCAGAGGCGAAGGATCCGAGGACAGACCCGAGGGGTCTGTCACCGGATCTGCCATCGGGTTTGTCAGTGCTACACCATTTGTCGCAAAGGTTGTCGCATTGGTCTGGTTTGTCTTGAGAGAATTATTGTTTGTGTGCTACTAATCCTTTGGGCAGTTTGACTATAGGGCCCGGGTTGCTAATGCGGCTTGATCTGACGACCCTTTTCTTTCAAATGTGAACTACGGGGCATCGATGGCTGATCTCATCAGCGGTGCAGCCCGACCAGCGAATCTCAGCAACGCCAAGGCACTTTGCCTGCATCCGGCTTGTCAGAATGGCGATCCGGCCATGTGGATGGTTCACACAAGCCCTAAACCGACCAGATTTGAGGCACGAGACAAGGCCACAAAAAACCTATTCACAAATTTAGCGTCATTGAAGATGATTCCTGGATCCTACGTGGGGGACACTTTTGTCGAAACAAAAAATCACCGAGTAAAATATTGGTAGAAAGCGAGAAACATCGACATCGTCAGATAATCCATGTGTGGCATCCAGACAGTTCATCGAGTAAACGTGATTGCCAACCAAATTCAAGGTAATATCGGTGACCGGGAATGAAAAATATGAACACAATAGACGGAAACAATTTTTTTATGAACAGAAATGGTCATAACTAGCAGATCAAGCTTCAGATTGTTATACGACTTAAAAAATCATGAAAGAAGCCCAAGATGTATAAAATGAGGTATAACTTGAGGTCCACGTGCAAAGATCGTAAAAAATGAAGCAATTCATATACAATTATAACAAACAATGATGGAAAGGCCACACGTAGAATAAAAGGAAAGTAATGTCGCACAAAGTTAACATGAGAAGGCAGCAAAAAAAATCAAGCATTTAAATTGAAAACCATGAACAACTTCATTCAATGGTAATATTAAATTAGGAAAATTCATAAGCATACATCTTAATGTGGGATCCTACAAACGATAAACATGTCCATGTACATTTAGATGGATTCAAAAGTTAAAGAAGACTGAAAGTGTATTAATACAAAGTACACATGACATAAATAAATGGACATGTATAAATCAACATTCCAATAAATATCTCAATATAGATATGCGTGAATCACAATTCCAGTTAACGGCTCATCCAAAGCTATCAATACATTTTCCATTGAAAAAAAAATAATTATAGTTTTGTTGTAAAGAATATATAGACCAATATTGAGTATCATTTATTGCTTCCACACAAATGTACAGACGAACAAGGGTCGAGAGAAAAGAAATATTTATATGTATTTAAGAAAGGAGAAAATATAGATATAGATATAGATATACATATAGATTTAGATTTAGATATAGGTATAGATAAAGATATAGATATAGATATAGATAAAGATATAGATATAGATATAGATATAGATATACATATAGATATAGATATAGATATAGATATAGATATAGATATAGATATAGATATAGATATAGATATGGATATAGATATAGATATAGATATAGATATAGATATA
>SZWC01004410.1:37874-49197 GCA_023375785.1 Penium margaritaceum
TGTCTGTGTCATTCACTATGTGGTTGCACCAGTGCTGCACGCGTATGGACATGCGTACCATCGGGTCATGGGGGAGTGTTGTGCTTTGTACCGTTCCTGTACAGTTTACTGTGACCACTCGGCCGTGTCCATACTCGTGCAGATCCCTGAGGCAGGCGGCCCTGGTGACACCGGCGCGACGACAGGCGGCGGGCTACCCGTCTGGAGCTGACCGACCACTGTTGCAGAGCCCCAGATGTCACCGGGACTCCTTGCTGTGACTCCTACGTCTTGCAGGCGCCTTTCGGCGGACTGGGCATGAGCCCCATTTGCATGTTTTTGCATTATATACTTGCTGTCCGTCGATGGATGCATGCATGTGACCAGTCGTTGCGTGCGTCTTTTGATTCTGCACGTCTAGGTTCAGACGGCGTAGGATTCTGACATGTGTGCGCAGAGTTACGGCCAAAACAGTGCTTTTGGGCCGGTTTTAGGACAGTTCGTGGACTGCCGCGTGCGACACCCGCCGTGCGCCGCGGCAGGTATTTATGCCCTGGACCTGTCAGTTGTCATTTCTCTCTGCATTTACTAAGCTATTGAAGCTTATGAGACTTTGCGCGTCTCCCTAGCCTGATCCTTGCTGTTTCCTGCACCTGCCTGCTTGCTAGTGCGTCAGCTGACTGGACAGTGTCGCCACGTCAGTAGCAGCAAGGCTAGGAAGCTTCCTAGCAGTTTCCCAGGGTCATTCTGGCAATGCGTGAAGGTGAGCCCGGCCATGAAGCCGTCCATCTCCTTGTACCACACCGCACTTGGGGCCTGTTTAAGCCCGTAGAGTGCTTTGACCAGTTTGTAAACCTTACCCTCTGGAGCTTTCACTTCCTCGGGCACTTCCATCAATACTTCTTTGTCTAGCTTCCCGTAGAGAAAAGTTGTCTTGACGTCCATCTGGTGGACCTCCAGATCTTTTGCAGCAGCGATTCCCAACATGGATCTGATGGAGGCAAAGGTGACGACAGGCGTGAAGGTCTCCTCGTACTCTGAGCCTGCACGCTAGGAAAACCCTCTCGCCACAACTGTTGCCTTGTACTTGTCAATAGTACCATCCTGCTTGAACTCTTTTCAGAGTACCCACTTTGACCCCACCACGTGCTTGTTTGGGTGCCTGTCCACTAGGACCCATGTTCCGTTCTCTTCAATGGATGCGATTTCGCTATCCACTGCCTCCTTCCACTTGGCCGCATCTGGTATGTTCATAGCCTCCACTACGGTCACAGGCTCTCCCTCAGCCAAGCATGACCAGTTGAGTCCGGTCCATTCCGCACTCTCAGCATCATTCTTGGGCGGAGGTTTCTTCTGGCGCGTACTACGCTAGAGTGTCACTGGTGGTGCTTCAAGGCTTAGTTGCTTCTGTTGCTCCTCTGCTGCCAGTGATCCGTTGTCTGAAGAAGAGCCACCGGCCTCAGAGTTTGAATCAGAGGCCTCAGACGACTCAGACTCAGTGTCAGAGTCCGTCGCTGTGGCAGCCTGCATAGCCACTCTCCCTGTAGCACCATCCTTCTTTGGCACCATCTTTCAGTTCTCATGTGCCTGATCACCTCACTCGAGGAACACAACCCACCCTCCTGATTTGGGAGCATGGACAGGATCCAGTGACTCTCCCTTACCGAGCATCCTTTCTTCAAACTCGACATCGCGGCTCCTCATGAGCTTTCAAGCCGCTTGGTCCCACAGCCTGTACGCCTTGTGTGCAGTGTCATATCTGACCATTACACACTTGCAAGTGCATGCATCAAGCTTGCCACTTCCTTCTCCTGCTTGGACCTTTGCCCAGGCAGTACAGCCAAAGACCCTCAAGTGTGAGGCATCTGGCTTCTTCCCTGACCAAGCCTCTTGTGGCATCCAGAGCTGCTTTTCTTGCTGCTTCTTACCACGCCTTCCAAGCGCGGATGCCGGAGTGAGATTCACAAGGTATCAAGCAGTTCTTGGAGCTTCAGCCCAGAAGCAAGGTGGGAGTTTGGCATCAAAGAGCATGCTTCGTGTCATGCCGAGGATAGTCTGGTTCATCCGCTCGGCAACACCGTTACTCTGGGGGGTGTAAGGCATGGTGGTCTGGTGGTTGATGTCGTGTTGGCTCAACCAGCCTTTGCACGCCTCATACTCACCGCCGTTATCCGTGCGTAGTCCCATGACCTTCTTGCTTTTCTGTCGCTCCACCATCGCGACAAACTCTTGCAGCTTCTCCATGACCTCTCCATTTGTCTTGAGGAAGTAGATCCACATCTTGCGACTGTGGTCATCGATGAAGGTCAAGAAACACTTGATGCCGCCGTTCGAAGGAGTGCGGAATCGTTCGCACACATCAGAGTGAATCAGGACCAAGATTGATGCCGCACGTTGCCCATTACGCTAAAACGGCTTTCTCTTTGCCTTGCCTTCGAGGCATGGCTCACACAACTTCTTGTACTTTCCCTCATCTTTGGCCTTGCATCCCTCCATACCATGAACCACTTCGTGCTGCTGCATAGCTTGCAGTGTACTGTCAGCCACATGGCCGAACAGCCTGTGCCATAGCTCAGCATCTGTGTCTTTCGTAAAGTTGGCCGCCATGGCGACAGTCTGTGGTGCTACATCAGGCTTTGGAGACTTGGGCTCTTCAACCGCTGCATATCCCTCATTTTCACTCTCAAGGGGCTTGGTCTGCAGCACGTAGAGCCCATCAACTCTTGGGACCTGTGCGACAAGACTCTCCTTGGGATAGGAGATCTTGATGTCCTTGTTCATGACAATCACGGCCTCCTCCTCCTCCGTGAAGATGACCGTCATGTCGTGGTCCGTGATTTTGGACACCGTTGGGAGGTTTGCTGCACAAGACGGCATGTAGACAACATTCTCTAGCTTCAAGTCTTTTTCAGCACCGTTCACATTGATGATGATCAACTTATCTCCCTCGCCTTGCGCATGGACAAGGCTGCCATTGGCACACCTGAAGTGACATTCAGTGTCCCCAATGGAGATGAACCCATCCTTCTCCCTTGAAGAGTGGTGGTTCATACCAGAGTCAAGCCCCTAGGCTCCACGCTTGAGCAGTGCCACTCCCTTCGTTGTCGGCACGCTCTCAGCCATCATGTTTGTCAACTCCTTCTTATCCTTTCATTTTCCCTCCTTTCTACCACCATGATCTTCGTCTTCCTTCTTGGGAGCCCTACACTCCCGTGCCCAATGTCCACGCTTGCCACAGTTAAGGCACTTCCCAGGACGCTTTGAACCCTTTACACCACCCCTTTGCCCGTTCCTCCACCGCCACTGCTTCCGCTGCCGCTCTGACCAGAAGATGAGTTGTTGCCACGACCACCGTACTATGCAGCATAGGCTGAAGTGTTAGCCTCACTACCGCTGCAGCGCATGGCCTCATTGCGCACGTACTCGGACACTGCCTCATACGTCAAATCCTCCTCCTTCCAACCGCCAAAGACGGTGATCAGAGGACCCCAGCTTTCAGGTAGTGCCATGAGGAGGATCGTAGCCTGTATGTTGGTGTCGATTTCCCAGTTCATTTGGGTCACTTTGCTTCAGCAGTCCTTCAAACCACAACAGGATGTCCAGAATCAACCCTCCCTCACTCACCTTGATCGAAATCAGCTTTTGAAGGATGAAGAGGCGGTTTGCGAGAGTCGTTGATTGGTATACACGCGCAAGCTTCTCATAAGCCTTTGATGCATGCGTGATACCTTGGAGGTGGATATGTTGTGACTCATGCACTGATGTCACAAGAATCGCAAGCGCCATGACATTTTTGACACTCCACGCTTCATATCCAGCATCTGTTTTTGGAGGTTCAACCTCTTCTCCAAGGAACATCTTCAAGTAGCCACGCACCCTCATGACAATCTCAAATTGCCTTTTCCACAAGGGAAAACGCATCCCTGTGAACTTTGACATCCCATTTTTGACTTGCTCAAGAGTGAGCGTCATGGGTGTCGTCATACTGCTTCTCTGCTTCGTTGAGGCCGATGCAGGCTGATGTAGGTTGTTGTCTGGTACCGGTTTAGAAGGTGCAGATCTGTTGCTTACCCCTTAGCCGTTGATCACCAACAAACAGAGAAGAACGCACACTAGCGAACCCAGGGTCGTCCCTCCAAGGGCAGAGCTTATCCTAACTAGGGCCCAAGGGTCGTACCTCCAAGGGCAGAGCTTATCCTTGGCCCTTGTTTGCAAAGTGCCAGCACCCGCCGTTGGAGCTGATGGACAGATGGAACAAATGGAGCTGATGGAGCTGATGTGTGCTGCAAGACAGAGAGGGTGCGAGAGTGCACAGAAGCGTGCCTTACAACTAGTTAGTGTGGGCCCATAACCCTTTGTCAACCTGCCTGAGGCGACGGTCTAGAAAACGAGTTCCGATACAATGGTTCCTGCCGACCGCTCTTGGTTTTTCAACCAAGAGGAGATATCACCTTCAGAGCCAAGGTTCCACACTAAGCAGTTCATAGGAATCACTTCCTTGCACTTTGTCCTTAGCACCTGGTCACTTTCGCGCGAGGAGCGAACTCATGGGACTTAGACCAACCAATGCTTCTTTAGTGTCTGTCTTTGGTGGACAACTCTGTTAGGAGTCTCAAAGATAAGAACTGTACTCAATGACAGGCAACTGACAGGTTCTTATAGTCCTAGAGCCAGCCTCTAGCCTAGGCGTGCAGTGGGTCCTTGGATGAGCCACTTTGGGGGCAATCTGGATTGCATCATCCCCCCTGCCTACATGGCACTCTTTGTGACCGCCAGGTGGCGCCAACCACCAGGAAGGACCTTAGAATGTTCTATGATGTCTCTTAGAACCTTCCTGTCCCCCTTTTGGTCACAAAGAAAACTCGTCAGGCTGGGATGTGACCCAATGATCTCTTGCTCAAGAGACTAACTTTGGAACGTCTAATCCACAAGGAGTTGTCCTAGGTATTGTTTGCTGGCTATGCTATCCAGTTTAGACCAAGGGGACTTACTCCAAAGGAGCAGTGCATGTCTTGTCTATCTGGACCAGACTTTGGGGACTTACTCCAAGGGAGCAATGCATGCGTAGTCTGTCTTGTGTCTGTCCAAATTTCAGCTATGGACAAGGAGCATATCAAGTCAACAGACCACACTAGATAAGGAGTCCCTGTGACAACTAGTGTGACGGAAGGCATGGGAGGAGCCTAGGACCCAATCACAACTGCTGCAATGCTAGTGGAGGAGGCAACTGCTCAGGATTTAGAGGAAGAATCGACAAAAGAGGTGGTGGTGGTTGCAGCAGTACTAAGGCACTCCTCACGCTGGCAAGGCATGGTGTTAAAGACACAAGACTCATCTGTGTGTGATGGACAGGTGTACCATCCATGAATCTGTTGGCCAACATTGTGACAGACAAGAGAGCTTTCATGGGAGGATTTGTTATCTGATGACAGTTGGATCTTCCCCTTCCCCCTCTTCCTACCTCATCCCTTTCCGCAGCCAGAACCACACATGGCTTTGGTGGCACCAAGATTCCTCAATGACGGGGATGTTGGAAAGTCCGAGTTGATTGCTGCCAATGCTTCCGTATCTCAACGTTGTAGGTGGGCATCCTGAATCGCATCCTCCCATGTTCGGACTTGGGAGTAGAACCAAGGCATGAGAGTGTCATGGGACGCCATTGCCCCTAGAATCTCAAGGTCAAAGTCGGCAAAGATCTTTGCATAGTCTGAAGTTATGACATTCTTCATGGCAAGGGTAACCCAGTCTCGGCAAGCCAATGAAGAAGGGCTCGAGGCCGGTGCGATCACTCTCTAGTATCAAAGCAATGGGCCACAGCTACACAACCTTTGTCAAACAACTACTCGTGGATGGAGGAATCGTACTTGAGGGTGTAGTAGGGCATAAGACCCTTACCCTAAGCCCACATGCAAAATAGTAGCAGCTAGGATGGAAAATTTCCCACTTCAATGTGGGATGTTGTCTCAAAATCCTTTGGCTTACTTTTCATACTGGCTTAACCACATATCGACCCTGAAACATAGGAGAAATGCTATTGTTGTTGCTATTGCTGCTGATGGGCTACTGTTAAGGCTATGGTAGAGACCGTGAGACCAGGCTGGCCAAGGAGAAGTTTCTGAATAGGTGTGGCCTTCTGAGTAAACTGAAATGTGGCTAGGAGTTTACGCAAGTAATCAACCTGGTGTTGAAGAGCGACGATAATGTGAGAAGGTGATGTTGCGCTAGCAGAAGTGGACGTACCGCCAATGGCACCAGGTCCGGCCATGGTAGCGGACGATAGACACTACAACTACAACGAGGGACCATGAAGTTTGTCAAACGATTTCACAAGCATAGGCGCCATGCTTGTAAACATAGGCATCATACTTGTAAGCATACACATCATACTTGTAAGCATAGGCTGCTATTGTGGTCACCGCTGCAATCACCACCGCAGATATACTAATACATCCACGCAATAATACTAAAATTTTTGCAGTTGCGATCGCTTTGAGCTGTTGTTGCTGCTAATATTAGTGCCATGGCTACTACTTCTACTTCTGTTGCTACTACAACCCCTATTGTTATTGGTGCCACTGTGGCTGCAGCATTGCTGCAACAATTGCTACATGCTACACGAGTTGCTAAATGGTGCTCCAAATTGCGATGGTGTTGTTGCTGCCCCGGTACTGTTGCTGCTACTATCTCTACTGCGTTGCAAGAAGCAAGCGAGGGAGCGAGTGTGAGTCAGGGATTTTCTTTCTTTTCTTTTCTCGCTTCTCTGGTTTCTCGGTGTGGCTGTGCTAACTCTGCAACTGCTGACGTGGCTGTACATACTAGGAAAGGTACGTTGGGTACATATGGAGGGGAGAAAACATATGAAAAAAGGCAAGCAGTCGGGACACTTCCCTGCTTTGTTGCGATGCCGCCACAACGTGAATCGACTCAGCCATCGGCGTTGTGCCGCTTTGCATTGGCTGGGTGAACGCCTACGCTACCACCGACATGCAATCCATGCTTCAAAAAGTAATTGGTAATGTTTTCCCCGTGTTGGGAGTGTTTTGAAGCAATCATCAGGCAAGGCTCACTCTGTCGGAGAAGATCCGCCTAAGTTTCCCTTTTACTCGCACGTATGGGGGCTCTAACAACATTGGCTGGCACGTGTGTCCTGTTATTGCTACTCAGTGGGATGCATCCATTACGCTATGGCTGTGATACCAAAGTTGCAAGAATGTTGTGCTATTCTCGACAAGACTGTTTTCTGCAGCCTCATGTACTTGGACTCAAGTGAGTGACTTAGCACCTGAGCAGTGTTGCTTGCTCAACGGGTCTATTCCGAATGGTTGGGCTCAGTCCACGCGGGTGTCGACGAGGCTCCAAGCAATACATTCGCATGGGTGGCCTCAACAACTATACCTCTCAGTCTCACCGCTGACCTATACATTATTTTCACTTTATGTGAGTTCTTTCCTACCAACCATGGTGTGTGTCCTCTCCCTTGATCCCCCGTGCTCCCTCACACTTCCTCACACTCCCTCCCTCACTTCCTCTTGATGATGTGCCAAGATTTTGTCTTGCTGAATTTCACGGGAGGAGGGGGGTGATGAGATAAGTAGAAGTAATGAACATCGTAGAGTCCATTCCATGCTACAAGCCAATCCATGTTTTAGGCTTGCATCAAGCTGCAGATGAACTTGAATGAATCGGACAGCGCCACTAGTCCTTGTAGACTTGGTGGCCGCAGGAGTTAGGGAAACTCTATTGGAATGCTAGGCTAATTCTTCTGTAGACATATTGCAAAACTTCAAAGATTTTTTGTACGCGAGCATTTTGCAAAACGTCAAAGTAGACATGATTTCACTGTGGATGTCTTGGCCATGGAAGAGGGGGAAGCTCTCCTGGCATGCCACTAGGGCCGGAGGGTTTTTGAAACATTGGGAAGACTGGTGGATTGAGTGGGTGTGGATGTACCTAAGCTGAAGTCCCTAGGTAATATCCATGCAAAACTCACCCTCTTTTGCCTCCATGTAGTCCCATGAGCAGAAATCTGGTCACTGAAGTTGCTTGTACCCTAGCACTTCCTTCACAACTTTAGTAGCTAAAGGTGTTTGTCCCCTTCATTGATGATGTGTAGGAGGCATGTATTAGCTTCATCCATGTTGTTTCAGCAGTGGAGGTTATGCGAGAGGGTGATCTCCATCCACTAGCATACCAGCAGCTCCAACTTCCATCCTAGCCTGTGGGGGCTATACTTTTTGGAGTGGCCACCAGACTGGCCCTCACGCACGTCTGCTTGACAACATCACGGATCCCTGCGATGGGCACTCTTTCCTCCCCCTCACTTATTGCAGGGAAGGAGACCTGCTCTACGATACTGTTTTCGCTTCGAAGCTTGTGCACGTTATCTATGAACTCAAAGAGGCCTCCTCTTTCTTGCAGGGGATGAATCATCCACTAGGCTGCCAGGAGTGGTGCATCATTGTCACCCCTCAATGGATACCATTGCTCTCTGGTCAGCCAGTGTCATTCAATTGGAAGCTTCAACAGTCCAATGTGTGGAAGAATGGGTAGACCACTAATGTGATGAAGGTATGTGCGCCTCATCAAAGGTGCAATGAAGTTTTTGCGGATCCCATGCATACTGCATACTAGAAATCATAAGTCTACAAGAGAATCCATGCTCAACTTCTGGATCTTTTGAGTTGAGGAAATCACCATGGGTGCTCACGGATGGAGTTATGGCCTACAAGTGTAGCTGTAAATGGACCTTCTACTAGCGTACATGGAGACACTCTGGTTGCTACAGTGCATCCTGGAACTAGTCGTCGTTCCACGGACACATATCACTCAAGTCGACCACGCAGCCTAGTAAGAGATCACTTGAGAGATTTGTGAACAAAAGGATTGTATGTGTGAACATTTTTGCAGCAGCCTTGGGTGGAGGGAGGGTTGCTGCCAATTTCAAATCTCACGGACAGTAATCTCAGCACTTGATACCAAAGGCTTGAAAGTTGTAAGATGAGGGTGAGTTAGGGTAGAGGGAGGGGAAGGATTTTTTGGGCGCAAGAAGATGAGGAACTAAGGGCATGACTAATTTTGAAACCCTGATCTAGTAGGAAGGATTTTGACTGCCAAATGTTGAGCTATATCACTTATGATTGCTTCCTCTTAAGTAATGACACCCATCCCCTCATGCATCCCTTTATCCAAGCATTGGTTCCTCTGAAAGGAGATCACCTTGGATTCCGTCTTCTCCTGGCCGCTCTCATCCTTCTCCCGAGCATGCCAGCATGCTTTATTATTTGTGCTCGAGTCACTCCCCATATTTTTTCAAAAATTATCCATGCTCGATTGTTTGTACCTTGCACTCCAAGATTCGCACAATATCTCATAACACAAGACCTCATTTATCTTCCAACTACAATGGAATTCCTCCTCTATCCACTCTAAAAATAGAAGCTTTTGTTTTTTTTCCATCTCTTCCATTGCAACTTCAAATGTAGCCCCTGCTCCCTATGACCGGTGGCTACCTTTAAACTTGTACCTTTGTGATTGAAATTACTTCCGCCATCTGTCTCCAAGCCACACATACTTTCATGTTCTCTCATTGCCTCCAAATATTTTTTTTCTTATTTTATTGGCTTGCTTCAGTGATCAGGTAGCCTCCTCTCTCTAGTCAGAAACAACAAGGGGCAAAAAAGGACACGATTACGTCAAGGTGACAATCGGGGGCCAAAAACGGAAAACATACAAGTCTTGTTCACGTCTCATATTGGGGCTACAGAGACGGTCATAGTTCTGCACCAGCTGGTCGTGTCTACCTGCCCGAGGATCGCGCAGCGGAGGTCCGTAGCACCACTCGCTCATCGGACGACTCAGTCGGGGCCGTATTGGAATCGGACGGCTTCCTTGAACCGGCTAACTGTTGCCGTGCAGGCCTGGACGCCGGTTCGCCGGCAGCGAAACGTATATTTACTCCGCAGAAGCGGTCGATCGAGACCAAAATCTGACCCTCAGCCTGACACTGCACACCCTGCTCTCTCCACTCTCGACGTAGGCTGCGGTCGCTGACGAGCGAGTAAATCGAGCCTGTCTGCCAAGCGCTCTGTGTGGCAAGGGCGGCGTTTGGGGCTCTCTCAGCGTCCTCTGATCTGGGCTGCGTTGTCCTCAGCCGGAGTCTCCACTCTGAGCGGCAGCCCGCGCTCGACCCCACCGCAGCACTGCACGTGGGCTCACAATTTGCGCAGGTGCTGTCTTCAAGAGGGGGGGTTGACACCGCTGCTGGTTCCAGGCCAGTGGGAGAGTCGCAGGGAAGGAGGGCCAGGAAGCTGTCCCAAGGCCTGAGCTGTCAGGTCCAGCAGAGCCGATCTGATCGAGCCCCCCTCACGCTTCCCCACCCACCACCGCCACCGTCGTTCTGCGTCGGCGCCATCAGGCGCAGGCCGAGCTCGCTCCGGCACGAGTGAAGAGACGGGCAGTGGGCGGCAATGGCGTCGGTGACGAAGCTGTACCTGTACGTGATTAACGACGTGATTGAGAAAGTGCGGGAGGAGTTCAAGAGCGAAGGCATCGACGACGACGCACTGCAAGAGCTACAGCAGGTCCGTCCCCACTTTCGCCCGTCCATACGTTTGTGCGTCCCATCCGTCCGTCCATCCATCTGTCCCACCGTCCTTGCATCCGTCCGTCCGCCAGCCCCTCCGTCCGTCCGACCGTCAGTCCTTCCCTCCGTTCGTCCGTCCGCCCATCCCTTCGTCCGTGCGCCCTATCCTGATGTGCGTGCATTTTTTTTGCCGCGTACCTGTGGTGATCGTAGTCATGATGTAGTTTGAAGTGCTGTGGAGAGGTAAGGTGTGAGATTGGAAAGATGGAAAGACGGAAAGGTGCTCTTTGCCCCGACGGAAAGACAGATCCGGGCAGAGAGCAGCCTCCAAAGGGAAGTGAGACGGCACGGGCTTGGAGGGAACGGAGTGAAAGTAGAGGGCGGGAGATAAGATGAAGGGCAAGGGGAAGGTAGAAGGTCACATGGATGACGCACATTCTGTTTTTGTTTGGAGCTTGCTGGACGGCGTAGTAGGTTTCTTGAGTGAAGCAGAGCCGCAGAAGAAGCTTGGCCCAATCCTACTGAGTTTTTGTGCGTTTTTGTTTTTTCTTTTCTTTCTTCCTCACAGCTATGGGAGCAGAAGCTGTTTCAGACGGGCGTCGTGCCGCCTCTCGCTGGTACACCTGCCGCAGCAGCGGCAGCGCAGGCAGCAGCGGAGGCAGAAGCAGCGGCAGCAGCTGCAGCTGCCGCTGCGGCCGCAGCAGCAGAGGCGAAGGCAGAAGCACTCAGACAGCCTCAAGCAGCGGGCACAGTAGCGGGAGT
>SZWC01004410.1:66224-82716 GCA_023375785.1 Penium margaritaceum
GGCAGTGGGGCCAGCAGACTCCTGGGCCGATGGGGTTGCCTCTCTCTCTCTCCTGGGCTGATGTCCCGGTGTCCCAGACAGAGAGACCAAGGCATCGCGGATCTGTCGCATCGTAGCTGACTGCTCATCCTGGCGCTGGCGGAGTGACGACTGCTCCACCAGCAGGAAGTCAATCGCCTTTGAGCGTGGGCTGCGGCCCCCGCTCGTGACAGTGTCCTCGAGCTCCTTGCCCTTGGAGCTGCTCGGCTCCATGCTGAGGCGGTGCGAAAGTCGTCCGAACGCAGAACCGTCAGCGTTTCTCGCCGATTTAGGACGGTGGCAAAAGTCGACCTTCTGACCAAAAAATCGGCTAAGTGCTGAAAATACAATAATTTGAATTTTCACCACTAAAAATTGAAGGTTGTCCAAATGAAGCGANCGTAGCTGACTGCTCATCCTGGCGCTGGCGGAGTGACGACTGCTCCACCAGCAGGAAGTCAATCGCCTTTGAGCGTGGGCTGCGGCCCCCGCTCGTGACGGTGTCCTCCAGCTCCTTGCCCTTGGAGCTGCTCGGCTCCATGCTGAGGCGGTGGGAAAGTCGTCCGAACGCAGAACCGTCAGCGTTTCTCGCCGATTTAGGACGGTGGCAAAAGTCGACCTTCTGACCAAAAAATCGGCTAAGTGCTGAAAATTTTAAAAATTTAAATTTTCACCACTAGAAATTGAAGGTTGTCCAAATGAAGCGACATTTGGACCACAGAGACGTCTGAGGATGCTGAAGACAATGGTGAAATTTTCGTCTTCAAAAAGTGGGGAAAAAGGCCAAAACGACCTGATTTTGTGCTCAGGCCGAAAAATGAAAAAATTCAAATCAGTGATGCGGAACGGTGAATGCTGGAGGCTACAGAGCTCCAAATGAGGCAAGAAAGGGCACGATGGAAAGCTTGAGATCTAAGCTTTCCAACGAGCCATAGCGCGCAACTTTTGGTGGCTATTTGAGTCCGGCACAGGCGGGTGAAGAGAGGATGGCGGCTGACGCGATTTGCGTCTGCGGCTCCTCCACGTCCGTGCGGCTTCCAGGAAGCTGCACGGCTGGAGTCAGCACCTACAAAAGGTACTGGTGCCTCTGGTGCCTGAGTGGCCACGGCCGCCGCTGCTGCTGTTGCTCGCTGATGGTGCTGTTGCTCGCCCGGTTTGCGGCTCCAAGTCGCCACACGGGCGGCCTCGGACCGGCTGCTGCTGCGCGCAAGGGCTCCAACGGCCTCAAGCCGTTGTGNATATGCGTCGCTGCGTGCTCTTGTCGCTTCAAGCGACTCAGGGTGGTGATGGGTCCAAACAGGACCTGCTGCTGCTGCTGTGGGCTGCTGCCACTACTGCTGCTCACTGCTGCTGCAGCTGCTGCGTCTCTGCTGCGCAGCACGACGAGCACTGGCTCGCCTGCTCTGATACCATGAAAAGATTCCAGGAAGCTTCCTAGCCTTTCTGCTTGCTAGCCTGACAGCACGGGTCTGGCTGGTTGACACACAGGTCATGCAAGGGACAGCAAGGGTAGGGAGAGACACGTGCACTTGTATCTCAAGCTTCAACTGAAGTTAATGCAGAGAGAAATAACAAATGACAGGACCACAACATGAACAGCCGCCGTGGCTCACGGCGGGTGGCGCACACGGCGGTGCCTGTCAAACCTGAACCGGCCCAAGACCACTGTTTTGGCCATAACTCTGCGCACAAGCGTCCAAACGGAGCGCCGTCTGATCCTTCATATGCACGACAAAAAGACAGACACAACGACTGGTCACACGCCTACGTCCGGGAACAGCCGGAGAGTGCAAGAAAACAATCATGTAAATCAGCTTGGCAGGGCTGTCCACCGAGAAAATCCTGAAGACCTCC
Organism: Penium margaritaceum; assembly: GCA_023375785.1. Classification (NCBI taxonomy): domain Eukaryota; kingdom Viridiplantae; phylum Streptophyta; class Zygnematophyceae; order Desmidiales; family Peniaceae; genus Penium; species Penium margaritaceum. The sequence continues at coordinate 68,097 of SZWC01004410.1, forward strand.
AAACGTAGTCCGTGGGCTGTGGGAGCCCTCTGGTACACTGGGTACGCTGCCAGGCTGCCTCCAGCGGGTGGAGCATCACCTCAGGGAACTCTGTCTCCAGCTGGGTCCGCCTCAAGGATCTGCACGAGCATGGACACGGCCGAGTGGTCACAACCAACTGTACAACTATGTATGACTGACAACATCACAACACACACATCATATGCCAATGTCCCCATCAAGGCCTTATTGTTTGTTCATGTATGCAACTACCCCTGGTAGGGTGCGGAGCAATTCATGGCAGCACCAGGATCTGGAAGGATCAGGCCAACCAGGCATGATGAGGAAGCACTGAGAAAGTGCGTAGAAGCTTCCTAGCAGCACAGCCGCTGACCGGGCGTCAGTGCCTAGTCAGACGGTGACGACAGTCACAGGTCGTACACACAACGGCAAGGGTTTGGCTAGAAGACACAAGTCAAAGTGTCAGAATGCTTCAGTATAGCATATGCAGAGAGAAATGACAACTGACAGGTCCAGGGCATGAATACCTGCCGCGGCGCACGGCGGGTGTCGCTCGCGGCAGTCCAAGAGCTGTCCTAAAACCGGCCCAAAACCACTGTTTTGGCCGTAACTGTGCGCACACATGTCAGAATCCTACGCTGTCTGAACCTAGACGTGCAGAATCAAGAAACGCACGCAACGACTGGTCACATGCATGCATCCATCGACTGACAGCGAGTATAAAATGCAAAAACATGCAAATGGACCTCATGCCCAGTCCGCCGAAAGGCGCCTGCAAGACGTAGAAGGCACAGCAAGGAGTCCCGGTGACATCTGGGGCTCTGGAACAGTGGTCGGTCAGCTCCAGACGGGTAGTCCGCCGCCTGTCGTCCCGCCGGTGTCACCAGGGCCGCCTGCCTCAGGGATCTGCACGAGTATGGACACGGCCGAGTGGTCACAGTAAACTGTACGGGAACGGCACAAAGCACAACACTCCCCCATGACCCGATGGTACGCATGTCCATACGCGTGCAACACTGGTACAACCACATAGTGAGTGTCACAGACAGATGAGACGGCAACGTACATACCACACTCAACCACTGTCACGCACGGGGCGAAGCCCAACAAAACGAATGGCCACCAGGAACTTTCCGCGGGCAAGTGCCTTCGTCAAGAAATCAGCTCGCTGCAAGTCAGTGCCAACCCACATGATGGAGATCACGCGTCGCTCCACCAGATCACGAACGAAGTGATGCTCAACCGCAATGTGTTTTGTGCGAGCATGAAAAACACCAGAGTTCTCCGCAATGGCGAGAGCACTCTGGTTGTCACAACGCAGCACAATGGCGGGTACTGACTGCCCAAGCTCAAGAAACAAGCGCTGCAGCCAAACTGCCTTAGCAGCCCCTGCCCCCAAAGCCACATACTCTGGCTCCGACGAGCTACGTGCGATGCAGCCCTGCTTCCCGCTTCGCCAAGACAAAGCGGTACCACCGAGTAGAAACACGTAGCCAGTGCGACTGCGCCCGTCAGGACTCCAAGCCCAGTCGCTGTCAGTGTAGCCGTCAAGGACCACCCAACACTGCCGACGAAAGCAGAGTCCGAGATACGGCGTGGAGACCACGTACCGTACCACTCGCACAGCCGCGTGAAGGGCTCTCGCACGTGGAGCCTGCGAGAACTGAGAGAGGAGGTTGACGGCAAACGCGATGTCGGGACGCGTGGTAGTGGCCAGGTACATCAGAGATCCAATAAGACGGAGGTACAAGGTCACGTCCACTGTCTCCCCCAGCTGTGTAGGGTCATCCACCTTCAGGGCATCCTGCCCATCAGGTGTGAGTGGTGTGGAAGCAGTGGGCACTGCACCAAGGAGATCGCTAAAGNTACAAGAACGGCACAAAGCACAACACTCCCCCATGACCCGATGGTACGCATGTCGATACGCGTGCAGCACTGGTACAACCACATAGTGAGTGACACAGACAGATGAGACGGCAACGTACATCCCACACTCAACCACTGTCACGCACGGGGCGAAGCCCAACAGAACGAATGGCCACCAGGAACATTCCGCGGGCAAGTGCCTTCGTCAAGAAATCAGCTCGCTGCAAGTCAGTGCCAACCCACATGATGGAGATCACGCGTCGCTCCACCAGATCACGAACGAAGTGATGCTCAACCGCAATGTGNGCTCCCCCACGACTCGTGCGTATCGGGCCTGATGCAGCAACAGTGTCCGATGTCTGCGATCTCGCACAATCTCCATACCAAGAAACACCTATGCACGACCGAGGTCCTTCATCCTGTAGGCGGTCTGAAGGACAGCCTTGGCCTCCTTCACGGCCTCCAGCGACGGAGACGCGATCAGAAGGTCATCAACATAGACCAGGATGGCGGTAAACCGCTCGGGTGTCGGTAGGATGAAGAGCGAGGGNAGACAGATGAGACGGCAACGTACATCCCACACTCAACCACTGTCACGCACGGGGCGAAGCCCAACAGAACGAATGGCCACCAGGAACATTCCGCGGGCAAGTGCCTTCGTCAAGAAATCAGCTCGCTGCAAGTCAGTGCCAACCCACATGATGGAGATCACGCGTCGCTCCACCAGATCACGAACGAAGTGATGCTCAACCGCAATGTGTTTTGTACGAGCATGAAAAACACCAGAGTTCTCCGCAATGGCGAGAGCACTCTGGTTGTCACAACGCAGCACAATGGCGGGTTCTGACTGCCCAAGCTCAAGAAACAAGCACTGCAGCCAAACTGCCTCAGCAGCCCCTGCCCCCAAAGCCACATACTCTGGCTCCGACGAGCTACGTGTGATGCAGCCCTGTTTCCCGCTTCGCCAAGACAAAGCGGTACCACCGAGTAGAAACACGTAGCCAGTGCGACTGCGCCCGTCAGGACTCCAAGCCCAGTCGCTGTCAGTGTAGCCGTCAAGGACCACCGAACACTGCCGACGAAAGCAGAGTCCGAGATACGGCGTGGAGACCACGTACCGTACCACTCGCACAGCCGCGTGAAGNACAGTGTCCGATGTCTGCGATCTCGCACAATCTCCATACCAAGAAACACCGATGCAGGACCGAGGTCCTTCATCCTGTAGGCGGTCTGCAGGACAGCCTTGGCCTCCTTCACGGCCTCCAGCGACGGAGACGCGATCAGAAGGTCATCAACATAGACCAGGATGGCGGTAAACCGCTCGGGTGTCGGTAGGATGAAGAGCGAGGGGTCTGCCTCGCTCTGTACGTATCCTACGCGAGTCAAGGTGCCAGTGATCTCTCGGTTCCAACACCGTGGAGACTGCTTGAGGCCGTACAAGGACTTGCGCAAGCGCCAGACCTTGTCACCGTCCTCAAAGCCTGGTGGCTGAGCCACGTAGATCTCCTCATCCAAAGAGCCATGGAGGAACGCGTTGTTCACATCCATCTGGTGTAGTTCCCAGTCATGCTGAGCTACTACACCGAACAGAGCTCGAGCTGAGGTCATGCGGCCGACAGGGGCAAAGGTGTCAGTGTAATCAACTCCCTCAATCTGAGAGAACCCCTTGACGACCAAGCGGGCCTTGTAGCGTTCCAGTGAGCCATCCGGCTTCACTTTCTTGCGAAAGACCCACTTGACCTGAATCGCCTTCCTCCCAGGGGGAAGGTCGACCAGCTCGTAGACTCCGTGCTCTCGGATAGCGCGAAGCTCATCCTCGCAAGCAGCTCGCCAGGCATCAGCATCCTGCGATGAGAAAGCCNGCAAAGGTGTCAGTGTAATCAACTCCCTCAATCTGAGAGAACCCCTTGACGACCAAGCGGGCCTTGTAGCGTTCCAGTGAGCCATCCGGCTTCACTTTCTTGCGAAAGACCCACTTGACCTGAATCGCCTTCCTCCCAGGGGGAAGGTCGACCAGCTCGTAGACTCCGTGCTCTCGGATAGCGCGAAGCTCATCCTCGCAAGCAGCTCGCCAGGCATCAGCATCCTGCGATGAGAAAGCCTCCCTCAATGTGCCCGGGTCCGGCGCCATAGAGGGGGAACTCTGCGTGGCAAGTGCACACGCCTCAGTGTCTGGCCTGACGGCCACGAGATCAGCTGCTACGTCACAGGCGATATGGAACTCACGAGTGACCAGGTCGTGTCCTATGGGGCACGCTGGGTGTACCTCTGAAAGCTCAGTGCGGACACTCAGGCCTAAGGCCTTTGTGCCTGGATCACCGCTCGCGATGCTGCGAGTGGAACGTCTGGGTCCGGAACCCGACGCTCGCTGAGCTCCAGAATCCAGTAGTCGAAGGCGACCACCGAGCTCACGGGAGTATCCAGAGGTTGAGGGGCGCACCTCAGGCTCAGGAACAGGTACGACCACAGGGATAGGTATGACCACAGCTGGTGAGGGCCGAGACGAGGCAGTCGGAGATGCCGTGCGCGCAGATGCGTGTGTGGGGGACACTGAGCTGGGGATGACAGCGGGCAAGGCTGGCCCAGAAACTGTGACAGGAGTGTCAGCCGACGTAGAGACAGGAGTGGGCTGGGCTGGGTCAGACGCCAGAACAGGGGTGCCAGTGGACACAGAGGGTGATGCAGGAGGAGGCGTGGGAGCAGTGGTACCAGTGGGGTGCGAAGCTGGCTGGACAGGCGGGATCTCTGGACCAACAGCAATGATAGCCGGATCATCAAGTGCTGGAGATCGAGAGGGGACTCGAGCGGACACATCAGCCTGGCAAGGAATGGTCGCTGGCGAAGAGGTCTCCCCCATCCGCCGAGGACCCTCACAGGAGGGGACATGAGCTGCAGAAAGCGCTGTGATCGAAGTCAGATCACAGTATGTGAGTGACTCAAAAAACAGCGCGTCACGGGACTCANGACAGGTACGACCACAGCTGGTGAGGGCCGAGACGAGGCAGTCGGAGATGCCGTGCGCGGAGATGCGTGTGTGGGGGACACTGAGCTGGGGATGACAGCGGGCAAGGCTGGCCCGGACACTGAGACAGGAGTGTCAGCCGACGTAGAGACAGGAGTGGGTTGGGCTGGGTGAGCCGCCGGAACAGGGGTGCCAGTGGACACAGAGGGTGATGCAGGAGGAGGCGTGGGAGCAGTGGTACCAGTGGGGTGCGAAGCTGGCTGGACAGGCGGGATCTCTAGACCAACAGCAATGATAGCCGGATCATCAAGTGCTGGAGATCGAGAGGGGACTCGAGCGGACACATCAGCCTGGCAAGGAATGGTCGCTGGCAAAGAGGTCTCCCCCATCCGCTGAGGACCCTCACAGGAGGGGACATGAGCTGCAGAAAGCGCTGTGATCGAAGTCAGATCACAGTATGTGAGTGACTCAAAAAACAGCGCGTCACGGGACTCAATGACACGACGGCGAGTGGGGTCCCAAAAGCGCCAGGCCTTCGACCGCGGGGAGATGCCGATGAAGGCACACAAGCGACCCCGAGGGGAGACCTTGGACCCCTGNGCAATGATAGCCGGATCATCAAGTGCTGGAGATCGAGAGGGGACTCGAGCGGACACATCAGCCTGGCAAGGAATGGTCGCTGGCGAAGAGGTCTCCCCCATCCGCCGAGGACCCTCACAGGAGGGGACATGAGCTGCAGAAAGCGCTGTGATCGAAGTCAGATCACAGTATGTGAGTGACTCAAAAAACAGCGCGTCACGGGACTCAATGACACGACGGCAAGTGGGGTCCCAAAAGCGCCAGGCCTTCGACCACGGGGAGATACCGATGAAGGCACACAAGCGACCCCCAGGGGAGACCTTGGACCCCTGCTGGTCCTCGGTGTACCATACGGAGGCCAGGGATCCCCAGACGCGTGCGAGACGAAGATCGGCACGGTGGCCAAACCAGAGCTCGTACGGTGTAACATGATCCGGAAGCGGACCATGCGGGAGGCGGTTCCAGACCCAAGTCATGTAGGCGAAGCCCTCGAATGCGAAGGACTCCGGGAGACCNGTATGTGAGTGACTCAAAAAACAGCGCGTCACGGGACTCAATGACACGACGGCGAGTGGGGTCCCAAAAGCGCCAGGCCTTCGACCGCGGGGAGATGCCGATGAAGGCACACAAGCGACCCCGAGGGGAGACCTTGGACCCCTGTTGGTCCTCGGTGTACCATACGGAGGTCAGGGATCCCCAGACGCGTGCGAGACGAAGATCGGCACGGTGGCCAAACCAGAGCTCGTACGGTGTAACATGATCCGGAAGCGGACCATGCGGGAGGCGGTTCCAGACCCAAGTCATGTAGGCGAAGCCCTCGAATGCGAAGGACTCCGGGAGACCACACTCAGACCGCATGGCGCGGACCGCATCCTCCATGGTGCGGTTCCAGCGCTCAGATACACCGTTCTGCTGTGGGGTAGAAGGAGCGGAGACCTGGTGAAAAATGCCGTGCTCAGCAAAGAAAGAGTCCATCTCGCCGAGGAACTCGCCGCCGCGATCCGAGCGAAAGGTATGTAGCGTGTGGCGAGACTGACGCTCAGCCACCACGAGCCAGAGCCGAACTGCAAGGGCGGCGTCGCTCTTTTGACGCAGACTGTAGACCCACCGCATCCGGGTGAAGTCATCAGTCAGGGTCAGAACATACCGGCCCCTCTCGGACAGCGACTCGACCGGGAGAGGACCGAGCAGGTCCGAGTGGACCAACTCGAGGGGCCTCAGCGCTTGGGAACGCAAATCAGGGTAAGTGCACCGGTGCATCTTACCCTGAGCGCAAAAAAGACATTCGGTCTTGGGTGGCTTCTCGAAAGAAGCCACGTCAAGACCAAGAGCGGGTTGTGTCCGGATGAGCTTCGACACAGTGTCGGAGCCCACGTGACACAGACGTCGGTGAAGCAACCGCAAGTGTTCCGGGGATAGAACACCAATGACAAAAACGCGACCAGATGAAGAGGGAGAGCAAGGGGAGGAGGGCCGAGCAATGCGATACAAATCATCCATGACTGAAGCACGCAGGACAATGCTACGGGTGTCAAGAGCAGTCACAGTCGCTGAATCAGCGGTATGCTCGACGGAGAGACCCATCAGACTGCAGGCACGCACAGACAACAGACTGAGCTCAAGATCAGGCACAAACAGCACGTCAGAGAGATACAGGGGGCCGGACGGACCATAAAAGCATACAACCCCAACACCGTGAACCGGTAAGGACTGACCAGAACCTGTACGAACAGAACGGACAGTCGTGACAGGACCAAGTACCACAAAGTCACTACGACGACACGTCATGTGGTGGGTGGCACCGGAATCGATGATCCAAGTGCCACCGGAGTCACGACTGGTGGACGTCACTGTACAACGAGCAATGGAACACTCGGCATCAGAGGGACGCTGAGCCGTCAGTGGGACGGAACGACGTACATCACGAAGGTGAGACTCATGAATCCAGTCAGTGCAGTCAGGCCCATCGTCATCACATGCGGACTGTGCTCCCCCACACGTGTCATAACGAGTCACAAGGACGGACGAACAAGCAGTCTGTGACCCACTCGACGATGACAACACACTCGCACCTCCCTCAAAGTGAAGCGCCAGAAGATGACGAAGCTCGGCGATGGTGCGGTCACGTGGGTCTGGATCACTGCTGCTCGCCGGTGAGGATGCAGGAACAGCTGCAGTCGTAGTAGCCGCGCGTCCAGAGGAGTGTGCGGGCGACGTGCCGGACGCGGTGCGAGCAGCATGGGCAGCCTGAAGTCCGCGAGTGATGCGCTCCCAGTCGAGCGGCTGCTGGGACTCGGTATAGCGATGGACACCTCCACAGTTGTAGCAGTGCACGGAACGGCCACTGCTACCACTGGATGACGATTGCTGCTGACCCGATCCACGCTTCCTATTCTTCTTCTTCCCCTGGGCAGCTGCTGCAATGCCCTGCGTCCGCGTGGGTGTAGACGGGGTCGAAGAGGAGGAGGAAGATGAGGTCGTGATGGAGGAAGGTGAGGGTGACTGCAGGAGGGAAGATGGTGGTGAGGCGAGGACTGCTGCAGCAAGGGAAGTCTCCTCATGTGCTACTGCTGCCTCGTGGGCCGACGTCACCTGGAGGAAAAGCTGATGGGCCCACGGGAGCAGTTGCAGGGTGGCTGAGAAAGGCTCGAGAGCAGCGTCGCTCTACCGTGTGAATATGTCGGTGTAATCCAGGTGAACTTCGAGCATGATCGTCCGAAGCGCCCACAGCTGTGTGCCCCCTGAGGTCCCCAGGCGCGTGTAGATACGCATGGCGCGTCGCCAGTGTTCCGCTGCAGGCTCCGCTGGTCCCTGCCGGAGAGAGTGGAAAGCGCGAATGTGTGACACACGCGTGGCGTGCGTCTCTGCGGCCAGTAGGGACAACGCCAGATCCCAGCCTCCACGAGGATCAGCTCCGGTGCCTGTGCCAGCCTCGCCGAGGAAGGGGCGGAAGTCAACAACAGTCTCGCGTGGCATGGCGTAGAGAAGCCCTCGCATGGCCGGGGCTGTTGTCAGCACCTGTGCTGGATCTGTAGACTGGTATGGGCTGTGGTAGTAAGGCCACACTCCCTCAGAAGTGGCCCACACCTGAAACAGGATCTCCCAGCAGTCAAATCCATCCTCGCTGATGTACCGTGGAGGTGGTGCCTCAAAGTCCTTTGGCTGCCGCTCCGTGGGGAGANACGGCGAGTGACGGGAAAAACTCCTGGAAGGGGGTGATCACTGGGGAAGTCAGGTGACGATCGTATCGGGGACACGGGTGGAGGTCGGATACCCGTCTGCAGCTGACGGAAGCGCTCCTGTAGAAAACGAATCTCTCACTCCTGGGAGTCATTGTCAAAGCCTGGCATGAATGGCTCGTCATCAAGGAGGTCCGCAGGTGGTGGGGAGACCACACTAGGAGGTGAAGCAGGCGGGGCACCTGTCACGGGCACCTGAGCCGAGTGCTGGGTGGAGGCCGCAACGCCGGCAGCTCCCTCAGAAATCCGTGGAGGAGCTGTGGACTGAGCGCGCAGGAGCTCAGTCAGCGTGCGGATAGCGTCAGTCTGCTCTCGCTGCAGACGACGCATCTCCTCCTGCTGGCTGCGCAGGTCCTCAATGGCCTGTGAGCGAGGGCTCAATACCTCTGAAGAAGAGGAGGAGGGATCACCTGGTCCCTTGTCCTTGTCGTCGGGCGAACTCATGTCGCCGCTCACTTTTGGGGACAAGTCAAGTTTGCCGGATTTCAAAACCGTCTGCGTTTCGCGGGGAGTGTAAATGCTGGCAACTTTTGACTTTTCGGTTGAAAATTTGGCCAAGTGTAATGCTGACGTCAGCAAGTGGTTGCTGACGTCAGCACGACCTGATGATGTCAGCAACCAAGAATGCTGTCGTCAGCTCGTCCCCACCCCTTTTTTTTTTGTCACGGTTCTGCCGCTGCGCGGTGGAGCGCGGCAGCTCCGCGGAAGCTGCGCAGCAGCTTCCGCCCAGCTGCTGCTGCAGCTGTGCTGTCAGCTGCAGCAGCAGCTGCGTAGCTNAGGAGGTGAAGCAGGCGGGGCACCTGTCACGGGCACCTGAGCCGAGTGCTGGGTGGAGGCCGCAACGCCGGCAGCTCCCTCAGAAATCCGTGGAGGAGCTGTGGACTGAGCGCGCAGGAGCTCAGTCAGCGTGCGGATAGCGTCAGTCTGCTCTCGCTGCAGACGACGCATCTCCTCCTGCTGGCTGCGCAGGTCCTCAATGGCCTGTGAGCGAGGGCTCAATACCTCTAAAGAAGAGGAGGAGGGATCACCTGGTCCCTTGTCCTTGTCGTCGGGCGAACTCATGTCGCCGCTCACTTTGGGACGACACGTCAAGTTTGCCGGATTTCAAAACCGTCTGCGTTTCTCGGGGAGTGTAAATGCTGGCAACTTTTGACTTTTCGGTTGAAAATTTGGCCAAGTGTAATGCTGACGTCAGCAAGTGGTTGCTGACGTCAGCACGACCTGATGACGTCAGCAACCAAGAATGCTGACGTCAGCTCGTCCCCGCCCCTTTTTTTTTTTTGTCACGGTTCTGCCGCTGCGCGGTGGAGCGCGGCAGCTCCGCGGAAGCTGCGCATCAGCTTCCGCCTAGCTGCTGCTGCAGCTGTGCTGTCAGCTGCAGCAGCAGCTGCGTAGTTGCGTGTGCAGCGGTGGCAGCGGCGGCTGCGCTGCTGCCGCTGCTGCTGCGCGCGGCGGCTGCTGCTGCGCGCGGCGCTACTGCTGCGCGCTGCAGGTGCTGCTGGCTGCCGCCGCCGCGCGCTGCTGCTGGCTGCCGCCGCCGCGCGCTGCTGCTGCTGCCACTGTTGCGCTACTGCTGCCGCCGCGAATGCCGCTGCTGCTGCTGTGCCGCTGCCGCTGCTGCGCTGCTGCTGCCGACGCCGCTGCTGCGCTGCTGCTGCCGCCGCTACTGCCACGCTCCTGTGGCGGCCGCTGCTGCTGCGCTGCTGCTGCGCGGCTGCCGCCGCAGCCTCTGCTGCTACTGCTCTGCTGCTGCGGCTGTGAGGGGGGGAAGTGGCGGCTGCACGCACCGCAGCCGCCACACACCTCTACGTGGCGGTGCGCGCTGCTGCTGCTGCCTCAGCAGCTGCGATCTCACGTGGTGGGTGGAGTGCGCGGACGGCGAACGGCCGTCTCCAACGGGTCCCAGAAGATCTGCTGCAGCGGTGACTCTCACTGTTGCTGCTCTGCTGCGTCTCTGCTGCGCAGCTCAGTGAGAACTGTCTCACTGNGCGTAGCTGCGTGTGCAGCGGTGGCAGCGGCGGCTGCGCTGCTGCCGCTGCTGCTGCGCGCGGCGGCTGCTGCTGCGCGCGGCGGCTGCTGCTGCGCCCGGCGCTGCTGCTGCGCGCTGCAGCTGGTGCTGGCTGCCGCCGCCGCGCGCTGCTGCTGGCTGCCGCCGCCGCGCGCTGCTGCTGCTGCCACTGTTGCGCTGCTGCTGCCGCCGCGAATGCCGCTGCTGCTGCTGTGCCGCTGCCGCTGCTGCGCTGCTACTGCCGACGCTGCTGCTGCGCTGCTACTGCCGCCGCTGCTGCCACGCTGCTGTGGCGGCCGCTGCTGCTGCGCTGCTGCTGCGCGGCTGCCTCCGCCGCCTCTGCTGCTGCTGCTCTGCTGCTGCGGCTGTGAGGGGGGGAAGTGGCGGCTGCACGCACCGCAGCCGCCACACACCTCTACGTGGCGGTGCGCGCTGGTGCTGCTGCCTCAGCAGCTGCGATCTCACGTGGTGGGTGGAGTGCGAGGACGGCGAACGGCCGTCTCCAACGGGTCCCAGAAGATCTGCTGCAGCGGTGACTCTCACTGTTGCTGCTCTGCTGCGTCTCTGCTGCGCAGCTCAGTGAGAACTGTCTCACTGTTCTGATACCATGAGAAAGTGCGTAAAAGCTTCCTAGCAGCATAGCCGCTGACCGGGCGTCAGTGCCTAGTCAGACGGTGACGACAGTCACAGGTCGTACACACAACGGCAAGGGTTTGGCTAGGAGACACAAGTCAAAGTGTCAGAATGCTTCAATGTAGCATATGCAGAGAGAAATGACAACTGACAGGTCCAGGGCATAAATACCTGCCGCGACGCATGGCGGGTGTCGCACGCGGCAGTCCAAGAGTTGTCCTAAAACCGGCCCAAAACCATTATTTTGGCCGTAACTCTGCGCACACATGTCAGAATCCTACGCCGTCTCAACCTAGACGTGCAGAATCAAAAAACGCACGCAACGACTGGTCATATGCATGCATCCATCGACTGACAGCGAGTATAAAATGCAAAAACATGCAAATGGGCCTCATGCTCAGTCCGCCGAAAGGCGTCTGCAAGACGTAGAAGGCACAGCAAGGAGTCCCGGTGACATCTGGGGCTCTGGAACAGTGGTCGGTCAGCTCCAGACGGGTAGTCCGCCGCCTGTCGTCGCGCCGGTGTCACCAGGGCCGCCTGCCTCAGGGATCTGCACGAGTATGGACACGGCCGAGTGGTCACAGTAAACTGTACGGGAACGGCACAAAGCACAATAAGCACCACAACGTGCCCAGGAAACCGGTCCTTGGCAAACTTCGAACTCCCAGTACTGCTCGCAAACCAAGGAAAAGAGCCTCGGCAGATTTATGTATTCCATGCCCTTTGAGGGGAGGGGAGAAAACAAGTTGCAGAGAAGGTACAGGGTGGGGCTAGCAAAAACAGCATTGCCCTTTGTGAGAACCGGCACAAACGTACGAAAACATCCTTTCATCCAAGAGCCCAAATTCCGTCTGCCACTGTACGCGACACAAAACAAATATTTCCATGTTTAATTCATTCCTTGCTCTCCTCATTCCATGCTTCTACAGCACATGCTCCTTCTTTCATACATGTGAGTGCACAACACATACTCTGCATAACCAGTGGCTGCTTTCAATCACAGCACATGAGCCACTCCTGCTGGATTTGAGGAGCGGTAAGTTTCGAGATCCAGCAAAACATGACATGGGCTAGAAAAAGACACGAACACAGACAGCAGGAAAGATGGGCTATGGGCAGGAATGATTCACACCAGGCCCTCATAGCACGCTGCAGTCGGCATGTCCCTCTCTGAGCTTCTGCCGCCGCTTTTTGGAAGAAAGAAGAAAAAAAAGTAAGCGTCTTTTTTTGCTTCGTTAGCAAAGCTTCAGTCGGCATGTGCATGGCCTGCAGCTGCCTCTCTGAGCTTCTGCCGGCGCTTCTCCAACGATCGCGAGAGGTACCAACAAGCGTACGTCCGCAAAGCGAGCGTGAGGAGAACCTTGGCGAGCAGGAGGCTCAGAACGCAGAGGATGAAGAAGAGAAGGCGTGGANGGCCGCCTGCCTCAGGGATCTGCACGAGTATGGACACGGCCGAGTGGTCACAGTAAACTGTACGGGAACGGCACAAAGCACAATAAGCACCACAACCTGCCCAGGAGACCGGTCCTTGGCAAGCTTCGAACTCCCAATACTGCTCGCAAACCAAGGAAAAGAGCCTCGGCAGATTTATGTATTCCATGCCCTTTGAGGGGAGGGGAGAAAACAAGTTGCAGAGAAGGTACTGGGTGGGGCTAGCAAAAACAGCATTGCCCTTTGTGAGAACCGACACAAACGTACGAAAACATCCTTTCATCCAAGAGCCCAAATTCCGTCTGCCACTGTACGCGACACAAAACAAATATTTCCATGTTTAATTCATTCCTTGCTCTCCTCATTCCATGCTTCTACAGCACATGCTCCTTCTTTCATACATCTGAGGGCACAACACATACTCTGCATAACCAGTGGCTGCTTTCAAGCACAGCACATGAGCCACTCCTGCTGGATTTGAGGAGCGGTAAGTTTCGAGATCCAGCAAAACATGACATGGGCTAGAAAAAGACACGAACACAGACAGCAGGAAAGATGGGCTATGGGCAGGAATGATTCACACCAGGCCCTCATAGCACGCTGCAGTCGGCATGTCCCTCTCTGAGCTTCTGCCGCCGCTTTTTGGAAGAAAGAAGAAAAAAAAGTAAGCGTCTTTTTTTGCTTCGTTAGCAAAGCTTCAGTCGGCATGTGCATGGCCTGCAGCTGCCTCTCTGAGCTTCTGCCGGCGCTTCTCCAACGATCGCGAGAGGTACCAACAAGCGTACGTCCGCAAAGCGAGCGTGAGGAGAACCTTGGCGAGCAGGNTAACAAAGTGAGGAAGGTACGGTCTCGGAACGTCGAAGGAAGATGGGATGAACGAGAGGAAGGGAATGAGGGTACGCAACACCTGCAAGGCCAGTTGGGTGTTCAAGTGCGGAGGAGAAAGTGAGTGGGTTAAGCAATGAGGTCCTCCATCATGGGGCCCCTCCTCATCATTATGAGGGGGAGGGGCACAAGAAAACATGGCAGTCTTGTTTGCGGCAGGAAAGATAAGAAAATTGGGAATGCCTTGCAAATGAGCTCGTGGGAGCACGCCGGCAGACGCACATTCGCAGATGCACACAAGGCCAGAAGACATATCCTCATTCGTGAGGCGCAGCACCTTGACAGTGTAGGAAGCATCCCACCCAGAACAATGGGCGTGCAGCCAACTTGAGTCCAAGTTGGCAACAGCAGCTCACACCGCACTTTGCAAATGGAGTAGAAACACAACACAGCACAACACAACACAACACTGCACCACACCCTTCAGGGGCACATACAGCACCGCACTGCACTGAGAGTCGTCATCCCACGCGCTACGCAGCGTTCTGTCTCCCCGCCCCCCACTACGCCGCCCTATACACTCCACCCCACTGCGCCCTGCAGCGTCCCACGTATCATATCACAATACACCACAGTACACAACACACACACACACACACACACACACACACACACACACACACACAGAAACACACAGGCGCGTGCGCATGAACACACATACCATGCAAGTGGGCGCCAGAGGCACGAAGACAAGAGACCTGTGGACAGTGTGAGAGCCATGCTCCACTATCTGTGGAAGAATGGAAAAAGAGATGCACAGCCATGCACGCAGGAATGAAGGGTGGCGGGGACGAAGGGTGGCTGGGAGGGAGAAAAGGGGAGGAATACCGGACATGAGGGATGCAATAAAAGAGGGCACTCATGGAGAAAGGAAAGGAACATAGGCGCCATTCTCCCCGGCAAGAACAGAGAAGAAGGTTGACAAAGGGGAGCACATGTAGTTGGAAGCAACAAAAAAGGGGAGGAGAGTGAGGAGAGGGGGAGGGGGAGGAGGAGGAGGAGGAGGAGGAGGAGGAG
>SZWC01004410.1:111875-126544 GCA_023375785.1 Penium margaritaceum
GATGTCGTGCGGAGGCCACCCTACCCATGGGGAGGGTGGGCGCCGATGTGCTCCAGCCCACTTGAATCCGACCAGGCCGGTGGACAGGGCCGGACATGGAGGGAATGCGTGAAAGCATCGCCATGAGTCATCCTACGGAGGCATTCATCTCGTGCGTCCATATCGAGAATTTCATCGAATTCTTCCCGCCTTTTGTGTTTTGAGGGGCCACCGGTTGAGGTGTGACCGACCTCTTCCATCGATGTCTTACGTGAGACCCTCCAACAGGTCTGTGCATCGATGAAATTGATGAAATGTTGAGTGCGGCACGCATTTGGATCGTCTTTCATCGATGAAAGCAAAATTGTTGCTTCCCTTATTTTTTACTTAATCTAGCCGCTTGAAATCGATCTCAATAAAATGTCAAAGATCATAATTTGAACCTTGGAATGCAAACAACTAAACCGATGTGCCTCTCTCTCTTCGTGACGCATTGGTGAAAACCACCCCCTTTGCGTCGGCGGATCATTCGCGTCGGCGGATCGCCACTGACGGCGTCGGTCGTGGGCTCAAATCCGTCGTTGCGCATGTTGATCGATTTATTCGTGACAAAATCTTCACCCGGGAATCACGTCGACAGAAGGAGGGGAGGTTGGCGGTAGATGCATTATGTCAATGATGAATCGATGATGTGCAGGAAAGCTCTTCACAATGTTGCATCCACGCGCTCAAGGCCCCCCCATCGATGCAAGATTATACTTGGTGACTCCCGAACTCGTGCCAGACAATGTTGACATTGACTATCGTTGATAGAATGGGGTTGGCACAGCCGTCTAGTTGCTTGCAACACCTCCTAAAGTCTAGCAACTCGAAGCAACTAATCATCATGAAATGATTGATCTTGATTAAAGTTACATTTCCCTAGACATGCTCATGGAGCCAATTTGTACTTGTAAGCCAAAGGCGGGTACGCGAGCAAGTGCCTCCCCTAATGTTACACTCAGTGGAACATAGATGGTTCACAGAGATTAGGTGCACATCAATAGGCGATTCGAGGGATTGGAAGAAATGGAAAGCTTGTATTAAGCAGTAAGTACACTTTGATGGCATGTATCAAACAAGTCAAGCATACATATACAATGACAAGAATCAATGAGGTATGTGTTGGGTCCTTTGCGTTCAGGTCAAGCGATGCATGCGAGCTCGCATCGTGAGTGGTCACTTGAGAAACTTCCCCGAAAAGTCATGGGGCTTTAAGAACGTAAAGGCATGTCTTTAAGAAAGTCTAACACCATTGAGACGTGAACCAAACAGCATCAAAACATCAATATCGTTCACAAAACTACTGCCGACCAATCAATAATGGTCCGAAATGTAACAACCTTCTCCAACCGAACACCACAGGTCGAGCCAAAGATGGAAATGCCCTTGCCCGAACGCCATAGAAATCCTTCGGTTGCCACACAATGGACCATGAATGTAAGATCGGGAGTGTCCTATTGAAGCTTAAGGACTCGTGTAAATCTACAACATGACACTTCCCCCCTTCTAGTCTTGACTTCTTCGCGCGTAAGAAGAT
This sequence comes from Penium margaritaceum, assembly GCA_023375785.1. Taxonomy (NCBI): domain Eukaryota; kingdom Viridiplantae; phylum Streptophyta; class Zygnematophyceae; order Desmidiales; family Peniaceae; genus Penium; species Penium margaritaceum. Next base: position 113,434 of record SZWC01004410.1, read on the forward strand.
AAAAACTTGTGACGACGATAATGGTCATTGGTCAAATGATCAACATCTTAGAGGTTGTCGTATGGCTCCCAGGTATTGTTTCTAGCACCACATCTATGCCACTTTACCGAATAGTTCATCATGTTTTCATTGTGCTCATGTCCGCGGATGAATCAATCGCGTGCTCAGTATCTTCGTCCACTCGAATCAGAGGTTGAGGTGCGATGTTACTATTTGGAAATCACTCGCTAAATTCTAGGTAGTACTTGAGCTTACTCATGTGGAAGGCATGATAGATCACCATGCTGTCAGGTAGGCAAAGGCAAGGGACAATGGGTGTTTGCTTCGCTTGATTTCAAATAGAACAAACCACTGGGGTTTGAGCTTCACCAAATCCTGTCCAGGGAGTTTGATATTCATCGTTTTAACACACGGTCGGCGCCACATTGATCAAGCGTGATTTCGTGGTCTCTCAGCAGTTGGACATGATGACTTGAGGGTTAGAGACCCTCAAGAATTGTGGTATTGACTTAACTAGTCAATGAATTGGTCGAATCTGCTAGATTGGAATCAAAGCTCCGAGGTTCATGTCCAACATGTGGATGGTGAGTGTGACTCACTCCTAACAAGGGTGATTAAAGCATGTAGCCGGTGCCACATGGATCAGGCATGGATCCCTGGCTTGTGGGCGTATAAACAAGATGACTTGAGGATCGTAGACCCTGAAGCACTACAGTTTAGGCCTAGTCGTCCAAGGATTTTTTCTAATGCGCTGCACCTAGGCTCAATACGACACAATCGTCAACATTGAATACATCATTCATGCAATGTTGGCCCACTACTCAATTCATGGCTACCTGTGTCTTTGCAAAGGTTTTTTGTGTTTCCTCTTCGATGTTGATAAAATCCCGTCGGTGAAACTCGATCATGGGAATGTCGCTCTGCCTTTGCATTCATGTTGGTGTGGCGTGATGTTCGTCGTAAACCACTTTGAAAGGAAGTGTTTTTCCCATTACGACAGAAACTATAGAGTTGTATGCGAGTTTGGTAGTTGAAATTCCGGTTGCCTAATCAGTATGATGAGGCTCGCATGAAGTGCAAAGAAGTAGCTCGAGCGTCCTACTAGTCTGTTCGGCATGTCCCTCAGTTTGTGGATGGAACACCATTGATGTTGCATCTGAATACCACAACGCTTGATCAATTCACACCAAAACTAGCTTATGAAGCAACCGTTTTACTCCCTGCTAATGGTATGTGCCAGAACGTGTAGTGATACGATCTTGTCCAAAGAATAGCCACATTCTTCCTTTGGTGATCGTTGTCGGAATGAAACATGATATCTTCAATATCTATCCAGTACCACAAGGATGGCGCCATAACTCTTAGGAGTGGCGGACAAGCCCGTAATGCATTCCATGCGGGTGTAAACACATGGCTACGTTAACACAAGGAGATGTTACAGCAGTCGTGGAGGTCTTGTGAGAAGTTTTTTACCGCTAACCTGTGTCACACTGTTTCTAGATTGCCGTCATGTTGGTCTTTAGATTTTTCCACCATGAATACTTTGCTTGTTCTTCTACCATCTTATGCTTGCTGAAGTTCCACTTGGACCAGTGTCAAGGCCTTCCTCTGATAACATCCATCGCAAGTCCTTCTTTGGTGGCATGAAAACCTGGCAAGTGAATCACTGTCGCTGACAAAGCTCATTGCACGAGAACTTGCTTTTGTCGTACCTGCCGAACTCCTTGTAACCTTTCATGAATAGTCTCACAAGGTACTTATCTTGTTTGACAAGTAGCGTGTTGACCTCGGTCAATGGATCTAGTCTCATACTCAAAACATTTGCTGGATATACCTTTTCGAGTCAGTACTGGATGTCTTTGTCAAAGTTTGACTCGTGGAACTCCATCCATCGAGATTGCCGACTGCTCATATTTGTCCTAGTCTTTGGGTATTTCAGTGCATGATGGTCAGTGTCGTTGATGCACCGTGAGCATTCCAAGTGACACGGACACGTTTTGAATGCATGCATGAGTGAAAGCATCTAATTCTCATGCACTACATACTTTAGTTCTGGCCCACTTTCTTTTTGCAACATGTGGATGTCATTTCTTGCCATTAATTTTGAACAACACCTCCATGGTGGAACATCAATTGTAAGATAGGCGTGATGCTGGACAGGAGACCCAGGGTGAAGGGGACCAATTGAATGAGCGACTACGAGGTGACCGAACACAAAACCAAGTTGGACCAGATTTTAAGTACATCTGCATCTCAGCTAGTGATTGTTGTATCGCTAAGATTCCCTCGAACAGGTGCAGATTATTTTTGTTTTCCATTGATGCTAACGTATACAAATCTCTTGCTCATGTCCAATCATTGATTTTTAAAATGCAGAAATGTTCCCTAATATTGATTTTTGGTCGCTCGTTAGACAAGTTCTCTAGATCGTAACACCGTGAAGATCTCCAATTTACAGTTAGAGATGTCCACTAAGTCCACGAATCTACAATAGTAGTTGTTCCTTCAAACATCCTTGATTAGGTATGCAAACAGAACTTCTAACCCATGTTCTTGCTGACCATACTTTACAAATCTCCTCCGTCTAGCAATGTTAATACTGTTGTTCAATCTTTGCAATCCCTAAGTTGTATTTGTAACAGCATCATCATTTGGTCTTCCTTGTAAACCTCGTCAAACTTTGCAATCTCATGTATCCTAGTTTGCAGCGATGTGAGCCACATTGATGGGAAATCCTGTGGCACATAATTTTTTGATGGGAAAGGAGCCTTGTCATCTTTTCCTGTCATTTGTCGTTTCTTGGCTCTTCATTCTTATCTACAACTTCCCCCTCTTTTCATTTTTTGATAGCATTTTAGACAGTCAAACGGTGTGTGCTCTTGTTTCCGACAAGTTTAGCATAGCCATTGATTTCTTTCTTTGACAGCATCAGAGTCCATCGGCGACAAGGTTTCTATTGATTCCAACCTCTCTCCGACACAATCAATGCTATGGCATTGGGGTTTTCCAGCTATTGGATTCCTGTACATGAGCATTGAAACCAATGTTGTCAAGGCAATTTGCTAGTATGATTAAGCATAGAAGGTCGTCATGGATGCCAAAAATGGCAATTGTTCACATTGTGTATCACCTAAGGCCATTATTCTAGGAGAAACATACCTCGTTTAGAGGTGAGGTCACTGTTAGTGATGATTTCACAAATTTGTCGTGTGTCACGCTCCACTGTTGACATTGGCATGAAAGCCTTTACCATGTGTCAAACTTCTCGTTTGTTTTCCCAGAGTGGGTGAGTATAGCAAGTGTGAATTCATTCGAATTCTCAGGAGGCATGAGGGAGTCTTTCCATGTTGGATGTATCTAATTGAGAGGTGGAATGACTATGGTCAATGACGTGAGAGTGGTCCCATGAGCCGTAGGTTTAGTTCCGTCGGTCTCTTGCAGTAATTGGATGGCCGTAAGATCAGACCAAGAGCTTAAATCTGTGCCACACAAAATCGAGCTTGCGAGATTAGCCGTATCTCTTTCATTTTTTACCTAAACAACTGTGAAGTACACCTCCAAGCTTTTTTTTACATCCTGATCATTAGCCTTTAGGGTTAGCAACATCAAATGGCTCAAGGAGTCTCGGGACAATCTGGGGTTCACTCAAGAGGTGCATTTTTCTCTTGGTGAGCAATGTTTCATGCTCACGGGAATTCTGAAGCTCCTCCATTGCCACGATGACTACTTAGACATGTATCGTAGATGTGCGCTTGTCAGCATGTGCCTCCTATTGTGCCAGGGGGTGGCTCAACAGGAAGCGTTGGGGACGGTTGGTTCGTCCAGCCTGAGGGGTCCCTTTTCATGTTGGTCATCGGATTCGTTGGTATTGTGCCATCAGTTGCAAAAGTTGTCGTTGCCACCTGGTTCATCCTCATAGCATTGTTGATCATGTCCTCTTGATCCTCTACTAGTGGATTCTTTGCTAGGTACATCTTCTCGTTGTTGGATACGCTCGCTCCGTTCATCAAAGTCATCTCAGATTACGTAAACTTCTTAACATGAGAGATGTAGTGACAAACAGTGCAATATTGTCACCAAATAGTCACTAAGTCAGTTGTCCCTACACAGCCGCTGTTCTCCGATACCAAGTGTTACATCAAGAGAAATGTAGGTCGTTCAAACGAATGAGGTACGGCTTAAATGGACACTTTGCATTACGAAGTGATTTTACTTCGATGAAATTTGTCAAACAAGTCAAGCATATACATGCAATGACAAGAATCACAATGAGGAATAGGTAGGGCCCTCAGCGATTGCATTGAGCGACGCGTGCAAGGTTGTGCCACGAGTGGTCACTTCAAGAAGTCTTGCCAATAACTTTGGGTGCTTTGAGAATACGAAGACGTGATTTTACAGTAGTCCAGTGCCGTGAGGAAGTCAACCAAATAGTATCAAAGCATCGATGCTGCTTGTGCTAATTATGTCGACCACGAGATAAAGTGAAAGATGTCAGTACCTTCTAAAAAGGAACATCAGAGGTCGGGAAAGGTTGTCAAAATTTCTTTGGCCAAAGGATGTAGAAATCCAGAGGTTCGAACGCGATGGACCATGTATGTAAGAATAAAAATGCCCACTCGTATGTACTTGAGGGTTGTAACACCAAAAAAACACACTGGCTTTCTCTTATACATCCCACCCACTCTTCATGCTTTATCCATTTGTGTAGAGCACAGAACAAGGGTGGATTATGCAGAAAAAAACAATATGACATTACACGCGATGCTTTCACACGCCTCTTGAACTACCTGTCCTGACACCAAAAAGTGCGCCTGGCATTTACCTTTAGTTGTGGTACATGTTCTCAAGGCATTGCAAACCATAAGTTCATAGGCCCGTTTTACCAAGTTCTTGCTCGCCTACCCCATATTTTGACATCCTTCCGTGTGAAGGAAATCATTCTAACTTGACTCTGAGACCAAAGAAAATGCATGCAAGGGAAATAGCCATGTAAAAATGGAAATTCCTTTGCAATCCACTTGCGAAATGTTATGAGATGAAGATAATCCTGTCATGATTTTTGCGGCCACCAAATAAATGGCAATCACCAGCTCTGCAGCAATGTGTGTGCTAAAATTTCCTATTGCCCCAACAAATAAACGCTTGGTTTGCGGCATGTTGCCGCTGCTATGGTTACAAACTACAAGTTTTTTGCTGCATGTTGTAGACTTCTACCCCACATGAAGTAAAATGTGTGCTAGATTTGTTAGAGGATTAAGTGTGTGTTTGGATGCATGTAATTGTACTACCTTAAATTGTGAAAATTTATGAAGCATTTGAATGTTCAAATGGACTCATCCGACAAGGGATACTGGCTAGTGCCACATTAGTTACCGGATCCGACACCATTGGATGAATAATAGTGTCAACTGGTCATTGCCATTGAATATGATTAGATGCGGATTGAGGAGTCATATCCCACTCTGCGATAGATTATGCAAGTTACTTTGTGCTAGCATTCACAAAAAGTACAGATTGCTGTTGTTTTTGTTGTATATGATTCAAGTAAGAATGCACTCAAGCCTTGGTCCCCGACATTGCTCTGAGTGTCATGTGGTTTCTCTGTGTTCTCCAACAGCAACAGTGATTGTATAAACCTTCATCGCATGTTGTGTGCCCTTTCAAACCAAGATAACATCCCTCGTGGGAACTAGTGGGGCCAAGCCAAGACTCACCAAAATCTAGCACAACAACCAAGGCAAGGGCAGTAAAGTCAAGTCTACGAGCAAACCTGACATAACGAGGCGCTTATGCGCTGATGTGGCTAGTGAAAAAAGAAAGACGGCCACCAAAAATCTACCACTGATGGCAATTTTTCTACGGAGAAAGTGGCTTGCATCTTCATTAAGATACAAAATTGTACCCTCTAATACTACAGGGTAGAGCTACCACGATTCCACTTTCTTGTTAAACAACACTTCATCGTTGACATTTGTGGCATGGATACAACAAATCTATACAACAAATCTGCCCCTCCCAAACCCACGTGTGGTTAAGGCCCTCACAACTCATGACTGTGATCCTATTGATGGGTTTAGGTAGCAAGGAGAACTCTAAATCGACTGAGATTCCACCGAAGCCCTTCGGTCAAAATCCTTGCTCTCCAATGATAGAGAGTTTAGACTCTCCGTTCTTTCTTGGGTTATGTAGTACCCCTCTACAACTGGTTGGGCAGCCAAAAATTAGCGCTAATGTAAAAAGAATAGGTAAACAAGTACTTCCACAACATCATTTCAGGCTGTAGTAAGTAATTCTTATCTACCAACCGCCTACCGCCAACAACGACGTGACTCGGTTGATGATATCTCCTTGGTCTAGACATGCCAGGTTGAATTTTGTTTACTTCAAGGGAATGTATGGTGCTCAAACCTGGCTTGCTAATTTCACTACATGATGTTGATACACGCTTGGGTGTAGAAAACATCATTTACGTTGGGTTTTATGGTTTTGTTCTTGTACGATCACCTGCAGGTTCCCTTTCAAAATATGGGGATTCTCAGATTTTCCCATGCAAACTTTGCACAAACCAACCAAATCCCTCGGTGAAGGGAATGTTTTACCAAAAAAATTGATGGTGGAATGTTGATGCTTCATGCCATGCCGTATTGAATGCTTTTTTTTGAGAAAGCAGAGACATATACCTTAAACTAGTTCCAGATATTCAACCCATGTCGAAGCCAAAGGGTAGATGGAGCATCTTGTTTCATGGCAAGGGAAGATGGAGCTTATTGTTTGTTCATAGTGGCAACTGGGGAACATAGTCTGGAAATGTTGGTGTAGGTGTCCAAGAATTGACTTGCTAATCTTATGGCCACTGTCCACTGGCCTGTCTACGGACGCACCCCTGTAGGAGAGTGAAGCAACATGGCTATAACACATAACGGATAGTGAGTAGAGGCATAAAGATAATCAAGCATGTCGGGCAGTCTCTTTGTTTGGCCATCATTGCTTCTTCCATGTGTGCAGCCTGATGCTTGTGCCAGTGGACTAGCCGGCAGCTGTATGTTATATTGGCATGGATCATATTGGTTGAATTCTCACGTTGTGGCTTCCATGCCCACACACACCTTAAAGTGATATGGAGTACTCTTCCATGCTTGTGTGGTTGTGGTTGTGTTTGGCTAGATATCGACTGCCGACCCTGGTAGGGTCATACTCCTTGAATTTTCCAGTGGCATCCTATGCCAGTTTTGACCTGAGAGGTCTGGCCTGACCTTCCGGGTGGCATCAAGCTCACCTACGTGAAACATGGGTGAGGATTTCTTCACTGGCCTTCAATTCCACCAACTTTCCACTTTTCTGTATTCCTCACCATGGTAAGTGCAAGAATTCCAAATCCATTATGTCTCTTACATCCTCTCTCCCTCACCCTCCTCCTGACACTAGTCTTCGTGCCCTAAGTCTATTAGAGCAGTAAGGGGAGAACTTCCACCGTTATGCACTGATATGCCCTCACGTTGTGGAGATCGAGGCTTGGGACCTGTTACTTTGGCCAACTCTCGACACCAAAGTTATTCCATTGCGTACTGCCTCTTCTATCGTAGTTATTTACGTAGTCAGTCCACTTGTGATGTTCACTGGCGCTGGTGTGCATAGGACATTTGCACCCATCTGCCCTTGTCACCTCTACCTTACAATCCATTGCAGCCATGCCATCGGCCATCACTTTTGTGCTACGACATTGATTGTGGCTTTGACCCCACCATTGTCATCTAAGAAAAACATCACTTCATTTCTTGGGTTCTAGGAGCAGAATTGCACTCTTCCACGCTCACCGATAGCTGTACATTGTCCGTTGCACGCATCTACTCCCTCACACAAGATTCACCAGCTTTGGCATGGGCTACTTGCCGTGCCCATTGTTGAGTATCCTTGCCCATCCTCGTGTCTAGGCCTTATCCTATCTTTAGTGACCACAGCTATGTACAACTGTAGTTGGTATTGGCTTTTGTGCCAACCGTAGCAACCGTGGTCAGGCACAACAACAGCACATAGCTGTGATAGTTAGAAATGGCTTCAACATCAGCGCTCACCTTGTCAGCTGTGACAGCTACAAATAGTTGCAACATCAGTGTTCTCCTCATTAGCCACGAGCATCCGCACCTACCGTAGTTGGCACAAATGTGCTCACTAGTAGCAGTCATCCCACTGGTTGCCAGACGACCCAATAACTAAGCTACATGCACCGCAGGAAGCCATGTTTTTCAAGTGGCTAAAAAAGACCTGGAATTGTTGTACCAATCGTGGGCATCATTTTGTGATGTTATAGTCACCATAACTTCAATGTCAACAGCCAATCTAGCTTACCTGGAGTCTCCCGCAGAGTGCAACATGGGCACAACTTGGATGCAAATCGGGGGCGACTAGCACATACCTAGGGTGCAAAGACGGTGCAACTAGGGTTTAACTATGGTATAACCAGGAAAAAACAAGGGCCAAACTAGAGTGTAACTTGGGCAGAACTGGGTTGTAGCTATGGTGTAGTTCAGGCACAACTAGGGTGCAAGTAGGGCTGAAAAAGATTGCAAGAAGGACAGAACTAAGGAGCAACTAAGCAATGACCAGGACGCAGCTAGGGTACAACCATAGCGCAACTACAGCTCAACAATGGTGCGACCATGGTGTAACCAAGGCACTACCAGCGTGCAACAAGGGCACAGCTAGGGCGCAACTAGGATGCAACTACACGAAAACTAGGACGTAAATAGGTGGAACTAGGATGAAATCAATGAACAACTAGGGAACCTCTAAGGTACAACTAGGATACAAATGGGACAAAACACAGGCGCAAATAGGGTGCAACTAGGACGTAACTAGGGTACAACAAGGGTAAAGATAGGGCACAACAAGGGCACAACTAGGGTGCAGCTAGGCAAAAACTAGGACATGACTACAACTCAACTAGGTCCCAATCAGGGCACAACTGGGATGTAATGCCAGCATTAATAGGTTGCAAGTGGTGTGCAAGTAGGGAACAACTCGTTAGTAAGTAGGGCACAACTAAGATACAACGTGTCCACAACTTGGGCACAAGTAGGGTCCAACTATGGCGCAACTATGGCAAAACTAGGGAGCAACTAGGGTGCAAATAGGTTGCAACTAACGCACAACAAGGATGTAATTAGGGTACAACTAGGGGAAAATTTGGATGCAGCTAGGGTCCATGTTGCTTGCAACTTGGACGCAACCAAGGCACAAGTAGGACGCAAGGAGGGCGCAATGAGACGGCAACTCGGGTGCAACTAAGGCGCTACTAGGACACAAGTAGGATACATGAAGGGTACAACGAGGGTGCTACTAAGGTGGAAGTAGGTGCAACTAGGATGAAACAAGGGTGTAACTATGGTACACCTAGGACGGAACTAGGGTGAAGATAAGATGTTGCAAAGGTGGAACTACCACATTGCCTCTTGCATTTTCCCACAATAATTGTAACATTGTGCATGTTCAGTGTAAAATTAATCATGTATCTAAGTATCGAAGCACTTGATAAATTCAATCTGATACTGGGTTTGCCTATTCAATCCTAAAAAACTTAAGTTTTGGTGGAAACCGCGAGGTTCAATGACAAGTGGCAAACCTGCCGCCTCAATCTGAGCCAAAAGCGGGGGCGTCTACGATTGCATGGGAATATTCAAGGGTGGGAGGTGAAACATCTCTTTTGCCTTTAACTGCAGCTATTCAACAAAATAGTGACTTATTGAATACCCAAATTAGTACAAACTTGTCAAATTTTCATTCACTTATACAATTGCATGAATTGACCTTAGACTTTTGGAAAATGTGAGAGTCGGCACGACATGTCAAGACTAGGGCACAACCTGGGCACAAATAAAGCCAAAATAGTTCGTAGCTAGGGTGCATCAAGGGCGTAACTAGGATATAACTAGGCACAACAAGGTCACAGATTATATATAACCAAGGCACAACTAGGATGAAATGACAGAAAATTGAGGGTGTAACTAGGACACAACTAGGACAGAAATAGGGCACAAACAGGGTACAGCCAAACCGCAATTGTGGAACAACTTGGGCACAAGTACGGTACTACTATGGTACAACGAGGGTGCAACCAGGGTTCAACGTCGAGTCACAAAGACTTAACCAGGGTAAAACAAGGTAGAAACAAGGGAATGAGTACGATGTAATTACTATGAAACTAGTGTGGAACTAGGATACAACTAGGGCACAAAAATGGCGTAATAATGGTGCAACTATCGCACAATAGGGTGCAACTAGGGCATAACTTGGAATAAACTAGGCCAGATTTAGGCCGAGTTCGCAACTCGGGAGCAGCTAGGTGCAATTAGGGTAGCTAAGGAGCAGCTATGGAGCCTCTAGTCCACGAGTACGGCGCTGCTTTGGTGCAACTTGGGCACAACTAGGATTCACCTAGGACTCATCTGGGGTGCAACGAGATTGCAACAAGGGTGCAGTTATGAAACAACTAAGGCAAACGTAAGGAGTAACTTGGACACAAATATGGTGCAAATAGGGCTCAACTTGGACACAGCTAAGCAGCAATGAAGTTATTCCCCTCTAGGGTGCAACAAGGGCACAAGTACGTGCACCTAGGGAGCAACAAGGATGTAACTAGGACGCAAGTAGGGTACAACTAGGATACAACTGGGGTATAACTAGGGCAGAACTATGACACAACTAGGGTACAAATAGGGCACAATTAGGATGCAAGTAGGGAGCAACAGGGATGTAGCTTTGACGTAACTGAGGAAAAACTAGGGTACAGCAAGGGTGCAATTAGGGTTCAACTAGGGTATAACATGGTCCCAAATGGAACGCAAGCAGGGTGCAACTTGGGTGTAGCTAGAGCGCAACCAAGGCACAACTAGGTCGCAACAAGGGCACAATGAGGATGCCATTAGGAAGGCTTTCTTGCAGAACTAGAGCATAATTGGAGTGCAAACAAAGCACAACTAGAGCACAGCTAGGTTGCATCTAGGGAACAACTAGAGCACAACTAGTGTGTATCTGGGACGCATTTAGGATCTAACTTGGGTGCAACTTGGGCACATATCGGGTGCAACTTGGGTGCAACCAGAGCGAAACTAGTCTATGAAAAAGGTGCAACTAGGGCACAACTAGGGTTCACCTAGGGCACAAATAGGGTGCCTCTAGGGTACATCTAGGGCACAATTTGGGTGTAGCTAGGATGCAACCTGGACGCAACCAAAAAGAAATCATAGTGGAACTAGGACAGAAGTGGATTGTAATTAGGGAATAACTAGGGTGCAAGTGGGATGCAACTAGGACGCACCCAGGGCAAAACCAGGTCGCAACTAGAGCTAAACTAATATACAACTGAAGTTTAACTAGGATACAACTTTTTCCAACAGGAGCGTAACAAGAACCCAACTAGGTTGTAACTAGCACACCGCTATGGCACTACCAGGGCAAAACTAGTGAGTAAATTGAACGCTACTAGGTCCTGACAACAGCGAAACTAGGACATGACTAGCCTACAACCTTAGGCGCGACTATATCACAACTAGGGCACAACAGCAGCACAACCTGGGCCTAGCCAAGGCACAACTAGGACGCAGCTAGGGCAAAAATAGGGTGGAACAAAAGCGCAACCAGGGTGCAACTAGGGCACCACTAGGCCACAACTAGTGTGCAGCTAGGGCGCAACTATGGTATAACTGTGGTGCAACTAGGACGCATCTAGGAAATACCTAGGATAGACTAGGGCACATTCAGAAGCAACCAGGGTGCAGCTGTGGCGCAACTAGGACAAAACCAGGACACAACTAGGGTGCAACTAGAGTCCAACTAGAGAACAACTAGGGCACAACGAGGATGAAATAGGCCGCAACTGGTGCACAAGTCGTGTACAACTAGTGTTCAACTAGGACACATCTTTGGTGTAACTTGCATGCAACTAGCGCACATCTAGGGTGCAGATAAGGCATAACTTGGGAATCATTTGGACACAACTATGAAACAACTAGGGTACATCATGGATGCATCATGGTTCCACTAGGACGCAACTGGGATGCAATTGAGCGTAACTAGGACGAAACAAGGGCACAACAATTGTGTCATTTTTGGAAACCAGGGAACAACTAGGGTACAATCAGGGCACAACTATGGCACAAGTAGGGTGCAAGTAGGGAACAATGAGGGAACAACGAGGGTGCAACTACGGCTCAATCAGGGCACAGCAAGGGCGCAACTTGGGTGAAACTAGGACATAACTTGGATGCAACTAGGACACAACTAGAACGCATCTAAGGCGTAGCTGGGGCACAACCATGGCGCAATTAGTGTGTAACTGGGACACAACTATGTCGTCACTAGACCACAACTATGACTCAACAAGGGTACAACCAGGGCGCAACAAGGATGCAAGTTGGATGCAACTAGTACCAAAGAGGGTGCAAGTAGAGCACAACAATTGTACATCTTGGTCGCAAATAGGGTTCAACAGGGGCACAAATAAGGGGCAACTAGACAGACACTAGAGCACAACATGGACACAACAGGGAGCAACTCATGCCCAACTAGAGGCTAACAGGGCACAACAATGGTGCAGCTTGAGTGCAACTATGATGCAACGAGAATGCAACAAAGGCACAAATGGGGCACAACTATGGCTTAACAAGGTGAAACTGATGTACAAATAGGAGCAACTTGGGTGCAACTATGATGCAACTAGGGCATAACAAGCATACAACTAGGGAGCAACTTGGCTGTAGCTAGGATGTAACTAGTACACAAGTATGGAGCAACTGGGGTAGAACTAGGGAGAAATAATGGCACAACTAGGACACAACTAGGACGTAACCCAGGAGCACCTAGGGCACAATCTTTGAATAATTAGGGCTAAAATTGGCGCATCATGGGTACAACAAGGGCACAAGATGTGCGCTACTAAGGCACAACTAATGTGCAATGAGGGCATAACGAGGGTGCAACAAAGGCACCACCAAGGTACAACTAGGGAGAAACTAGAGCAAAATGTGGGAACAACTTGTGTGAAGGTGGGATGCACTTATTGTGTAACTAGAGCGTAAGTAGATTGCAACGTGGGCTGAAACATGGCATAACTAGG
>SZWC01004410.1:128006-150882 GCA_023375785.1 Penium margaritaceum
GCAGCTAAGGTATAATTGGCGTTAAACTGGGACACAACTAGGGCATAGCTAAGGCACAACTAGGGTGTAAGTACGGTCCAACTAGGATACAACTACGGCGCATCCAGGACACAACTAGGGTACAGCTAGGACACAACTATGGTGCAAGTATGGTGCAAACATGGCTTAACTAGAGGGAAAAGAGGGCATAACTAGGGGGCAACTAGGGTACATTAAGGTTGTAAAAACTACGCATCTAGGGCCTATATGGTCGCAACCAAGATGCAACTTGGAGGCAAATGGAGTGCAAGTGAGGTACAACGGGGATCCAATTGGGGTGTAACTGGGGCGCAACTAGGATGCAACTGGGGCACAACTAGGGTGCAATAAGGAAACAAGAGGAGCATAACAAAGACACAATTCGGATACAACAATGGGTGCAACTAGGGTGCAAAAAGGACACAACTAGGGCAAAAAGAGGTCAACGTAGGGTATAATTGTGGTGCAACTAGGACGTAACTAGGACATGAATATGGGATAATTAGGGTGTAAGTAGGGTGTAACCATGGCACAACTAGGGGGTTACTAGGTTGCAACTAGGGCTCAACTAGGGAAAAACTAGGGTGGAACTAGGACCTGTCTATGACACAACTAGGGCACAATCTGGACAAAACTAGGGTGTAATTAGAGTGCATGTTTGGTACAACTTGGGTACAAGTAGTGCGCAACTTGGGTGCAAGCGGAGGGTGCCTACGAGAAGGCTTGTGCACAACTATTGCACAACTTGGTTGAAAGTAGGGTGCAACTCAGATGCAACCAGGGCGAAACCAAAGTGCAACTAGGGTACAACTAGGTTCCAATAACAACGTATCGATGGTGAATATAGTGCATAAGTAGGAGGAAACGAAGGGGAAACAGGTTGTAAAACTTGGGCCTAACTAGGACACACCTATAGAAAGACTAGGGCACAGCAAGGGTGCAACTAGGGCCTAATGAGAGAACAACTAGGGTGCAACTAGGGTGCAATCAGGATGCAACTAGGAAAAAACAAGGGTGCAACTAGGATGCAATGAGGGTGCAATATGGTGAAGGAAGGACACAAGTAGGTCGCAACTACAACGCAGCCAGGGAGCAATTAGGGCACAACTATCAAAGGCACGACTAGGATGCAACAAGGACACAAGTGGGGTCAACAAGGGTGCAGATAGGGTGAACCTGGGGCTTATTGAGCATCTAGGGTGCAACCTGTGTGCAAGCAGGTCGGAACTAGGATGCAACTTGGGTGCAACTTTGGCGCAATTGGGGCGTAGCTTGAGTGTAACTTGGCCAGATCTCGTGTGTAACGGGAGAGCACTTGGTGCAAAACTAAGTCAAAGCAAGGGGGCTACAAGGGCGCAGCATGATTGTAACTGGGTTCCAACATGGGCATACAAGGGTGTAACTAGGGCGCAACTAGGGTACAACTAAGGTGCACCCGCAGTGGAGCTAGGACACAAGGAGGACATAAATGGGGTAGAATCATGGTGTAGCAAGGGCGCAGCTAGGGTGCAACTAGGTCATAACTAGGGCTGAAAAGGGCTAAAAACAAGGTATGATTAGGATGCCATTAATGCGTATCTAGGCTGCAACGGGGATGAAACCAGGGCATAACAAGGATTCAACTAGGGCATAGTTAGGGCGCAACTAGGACACACCTAGGGTGCAACTAGGGTGCAACTAGGCTACAACTAGGTTGGATTTTGAAAAGAACTATGGCACAACTAGGCCACAGCTAGTGTGAAACTAGGGTGCAACTTGGGTGCAACTAGGCCACAAATAGGGTACATCAGCGGAAGAACTAGGCAGCAACAAGGCCCAAACCAGTGCGTAACACGGCTGCAACTAGAGCAAAACTAGGGTGAAACTCGGGCATGATTAGCACGCAACAAGGCTTCAACTATGTCACAACCGGGGCCACCACTAGGAAGTAAGTTGGACGCAACTACGGTGCAACTATGGTGCCACTATGGTGCAACTAGGGCACGACGAGGGTGCAAGCTGGACGCAACTAAGCAGCACCTAGGACGCACCAAGGGCATACCAAGGACACAACTTGGATGCGACTAGGGCATAACTAGGGCACAAATAGGGGCACAAGTAGAGCGCAAATAGGGTGAAACTAGGGTGCAACTAGGGCTCATCTAGGGCATAACTAGGGCACAAATAGGGGCACAAGTAGAGCGCAAATAGGGTGAAACTAGGGTGCAACTAGGGCTCATCTAGGGCATAACTAGTGTGCAACCTGGATGCAACCATGATATAACTATTGTGTAACTTGGGTGCAAGCTGGGAGCAACTAGGACATAGCGTGGGTGTAATATGGATGCATCTAAGGCTTGACAAAAGAGCAATTGTGGCAGAACTAGATTGAAGAAAGGGAAAAACTAGGGTGCAATGTGAGCAAAACAAGGGTGTAAATTGAGCATAACTAAGATGCAACTAGAGTGTGATTATGGCGGAACTAAGGTGCAACTAGGACGAAACTAGGGCATAACTAGGAAGAAACTAGGGTGTAACTAGGACACAAGTGGGGCGTAACAAGGGCGTAACTAGGGAGTAACTAGGGCACAACAAGGGTGCAACTAGACTGCAACAAGTGTGCAACTAGGCTACAACAAGGGCACAGCTAGGGTGCTACTATGGCTTAAGGAGGTTGTAGCTAGGGCGCAGCTAGGACGCAACTAAGGCACAATCAGGGCACAACAAGGGTGAAACTAGGGCACAACTAGGGCGTAACGAGGGTTCCACTAGGAAGCAACGAGGGCCCAACTAGGGTCTAACTCGGTTATCATTAGGGCACAACCTTGTTGCAAGTATGACACACGTAAAGCGCAACCAGGGTGCAGCTATGATGTAATTAGGACGCAACTGGGGTGTAGCTAGGATGCAACTAGGATGTAGCTGGTGCACAACAAGGATGCAACTAGGGTGAAACTAGGGATGAACTATGGTGCATCTAAGGTGCAACTATGGAAAAAACCAGGGTTCAACTATGACACAACCACGACACAACCACAACAAAAAGGGTTTAACTAGGATGTATTGAGGGAAAAACTGGGGAGAAATTAGGTCCCAATTGGGGTTCGACTACAGCCCAACGAGGATGAAACTAGGGTTCAAGTAGGTTATGATGACAGCGCAACTAGGGTGCAAGTAGGGCGCAATTCAAGTGTTAGTGGGGTGCAATTAGGACGCAATTGGGGCGCATATAGGGTAGAACTAGTTCCAAGTATGACATAACAAAGGCCCAATCAGTGTGTAATGTAGGCGCACTTGGAGGGCATCAGTACCTCATTAATGGCCCAACTAGGACTGGGCTATAGCACAATAGGGACACAAATTGGATGCAACTAGGGTGCAACTCGAGCTCAACAAGGTCATGGTTAGAGCACAACTTGGGAGCAACTAAGGTGCAACTACATTATAACTAGGGTACAACTAGCGCACAGCCAGGGCGCAAATGTGGCTCAACTAGTGGGCAACTAGGACATAACAAGGTTCCAACCTGGACACAACTGGAGATTGTGTAGTTAAGGCACAACTAGGCCGTAACTAGAGCTCAACCAAGGCACAACAAGATTGCAACAAGGGCCTAACTAGGACGTAACTAGGGTGTGAAAAGGGCACACTCAGCCGCGACTAGGGTATGAGTAGGACACAACTAGGACAAAACAAGGATGCATCGAGGGTACAACTAGGGCACAACTAGGGTGCTACTCGGTTATAACAAATGCACAACAAGGAACAGCTATGGCAGAACTAGAGTGCAACCGGGACGCCATGAGGGCACAACAAGGGCACAACCGAGGTGTACCTTAAGCACAACCAAGGTACAACAAAGACCCTTGGTGCACGTAGGATACAACTAGGACTTCAACCAGTGTCCAAACTAGGGCACAAGAAGGAATTAACGAGGGATCAACTTGGGTGTAACAAGGGAGTAACTTGGGTGTAACTATGGCACAACAAGGGGTCAACTAGGGTGCAACTAGGGCGTAACTCTGGTGAAACTAGGACGCAATGAAGACAGACGTAGGGTGTCTGTAGGATGACACTAGGACATAACTATGGTTCAACAAGGGTTAAACTAGGGTGTATCCAGAATGCAACTATGGCACAACTAGGACGTAACAAGGGTACAACATCAAACTAACCAGGAAACAACTAGGTTGTAACTAAGGGTACGATTGGTGTGCAACTAAGAGGGAAGTGGGATTCCATTTGGGCGCAACTAGGGTGCAAGTTGGGCGCACCTAGGGTGTAACTAGGGGACAACTAGGGTATAACTTGGGCACAAATAGGCCATGACTAGGGTGCAACTAGAACATAACTAGGGTACGTCTACGGCACAAGTAGGGTTCACCCAGAACCCTAATTACAATAGATGTAATTAGGGTAAAACTAGGGTGCAACTAGGATTTAAGTAGGTAGTTTTTAAGGACACATCAAAGACCCAACAAGGGGACAGATAGGGTGTTACTAGGGCGCAACTAGGGCACAACTAGGGCACAACTAGGGCGCAACTAGGGTGCAACTAGGGTTCACCCAGGACGCAATAAGGGCACAACTAGGGTACAAGTAGACTAAAACTAGGATACAACTAGGGCTGAGAAGGGATGCATCTAGGGTGTAACTAGGGTGTAACTAGGGTGCAACAAGGGCACGCCTTGGAAGCAACCAGGAAACAATCATGGTGAAACTTTGGTGCAATTGGGGAAGAATGAAGGCACCACTGAGGCGAAACTAGGGCGCAATTAGGGCATACCCTACTGCTCTTGGATTTCAATGTATATATATATATATGTATATATATATATGTATATGTTTTTATGTTGATTGAATGTGATACATTTTTTTGTTCAATGAATTCAACGCACCATGTAAATTATTGAACTCATTTTCAATGTGAAAGGCTAAGGGATTTCAGAATTTGATGGTGTTTTCTTCCATACAAAACGTTGAACTCAAGGTACCGCTCTATGCAGATTCAATCGTTAAGGACTACCAAAATAATTCAAACCTAAAAAGCCTTTTCAAAATAATAGATTTAATAATCTGTAAGTTTCCATTCGTTGAAATCCAAGACCATTAGGGTAGTTAATGCACAACTCCGGCATAACAAGGGCCAAATTAGGACACAACTAGGATGCAATCATGGCACAAATACGGTGCGACTGGATCACAACTTGGGAGAAATTAAGGTGTAACAAGGGGAAAGCGAGGGAACAACAAGGGCTCAACTACTTTGTGACTAGGGTGAAGATAGGGTGAAATGAGAATCAAAGTACAATGCATCGAAGAAACAACTAGGATGCAATTAGGACACACCTGGGGTGAAACTAATGTATTACCATGGAAGAACTTGGATGCAACTAGGGTGCAACTATGGCCAAACTATGGTGCAATTTGGCACAACTAGAGCGTACTTTGTGAGTATCATGAAAGTAAATAGGGTGCAACTAGGGTGCAAGAGGCCGGAACTAGGGCACACCTAGGGAACAACTAGGGCACAACTAGGGTGCAACTGGGATGCAACTAGGATGCAACTAGGGCTAACCTTGGATGCAAATTGGGTGTCACTGGAGAAAAACAAGGCATAACAAGGGTGTAATGAGAGTGCAACTAGGGTGTGACTAGGGCATAACTGGTATGCAAAAAGGGTGTAACTACGACTTAAGTACGTACAATCACGGAGTAACTAGGGTGCAAGAAGGTTACAACTTGAGTGCAACTAGGTTGTAAGTAGCCCCTAGCTAGGAAAAAACTAGGGTACGAGTAGGGTGTAAGTAGGGAGCAAATGGGATATAACTAGGATGCAACTTTGGTGCAAAACTGGCACAATTTGTGCGCAACTAGGATGGAATTAGGACGCAATCCCGGGTACAACTAAGGCACACCTACGACACAACTAGGATGCAATTGAGGTATAACTTGGATACAACTAGGGCACAACTAGGGCGTAACTGTGGTACAAGAAGGGGACAACTAGGATAAAACTAGGCCATACGTTGGATGCAGGAAGGGCATGACAAGGGTAAAAATAGGGTTTAATTAGTGGAAAACTAGGGCGTGATTAGGGTCCAATAAGAGCGAAAAAACATGATGTAAGTAGTTGTAACTTGGATGAATATAGGGCAAGAGAACGACACAACTTGGGCATAACAAAGGTTGCAAACAGAAAGTACGTGAGTTGTAGCTAGGACATAGAACACAAGTAGGTTGAGACAATAAAATCTAAGACTCAACTATGGTACAACTTTGGCACAACGAGGACGCAATGAGGATGCAAAAAGGGCACAACTATAGTGCAACTAGGATACAACATGAACTCAACTATGGTGCAACAAGGGCATAACTAGGACGAAACTAGGGTCTATCTAGGGTGCAACTAGGATGCAATCAAGTGCAACTAAGGTATCACTGCTAGCTCCTAAGCTAACCACCTCTGACAGAGAAGCCGCGAAATCGAAAAGCTTACAAAGGTTTTTACACCTTCTTCCTTTGTTGACATGGGTCATGCACCCAAAAGTTAATCGGGCATATACTTAACCTTCAAGAGTACTAACGCCTTAGCATTACATCTCAAGAAGAGCTCAAGTCGTCAAAACACAGGAGAGCATCAAGCAAGGGTTGACTGATCATCATGCAAGACAAGTCATTTTATAGCTACTTGTCTAGTCTTAGAAGTCAGAATCACATTCCTGGGAAGTGGCTTGAACCAGCCACATCACCAATAGACTTGCAATGTGTGTTTGACACATAAGCATCCTAGTGTCAAGACGACAGACCAACCATGTAGCGTCCAAGAAGCTACGGACTTTCTTTCTTCTAAGCTTCCATAGAAAACAAGATGTGCATGGAGCCAAATCAAACTCATGGCCTCTCACTTGGCCAAATCAACAAAATAGCCAAGGTAACCACTCACCCACATGGTGCACTCACGGTTCATATCTCACAAGAGAAAGAGCATAGTTGAGTCACACTACAACGGATCCAGGGATCATACCTCCACAAGGGGCTAAGAATTCCTGATCCTTCCTACGACACTGAACACGGGGCAAGAACATGCAACAAATCTCTCCCTTGCACCTTGCGTCAGTGACCATCATCATTTGTCATCACTTCCGTTGACCATGCTGATACCTTGCCTGCCCGCCTGGTGGAGATCCTTTTCCAGTGGCTTTGCAAGCATGTCAGCCCTTTTTTCTTGGTACTGACATACTCAAGCTCCATTGTCTGCTTTTAGACCAAGTCTCGAGCATAGTGGTAGCGGATCTCAATGTGCTTTGTGTGCCTGGACAGGATGGGGTTTTTGGACATGTCAATCACGCTCATTTTGTCTATGTTGATGACCGTCGCCATTGTCTGTGGTGCCTTCATCTCAGATAGCAAGCTTCGTAACCACTTCATCTCTTTACACACCTCAGCCAAGGCGGTGTACTCAGCTTCAACTGTTGACAGAGAGACACATTCCTTGCTTGCAAATTGCCCAACTGACTACACCTCCATTCAGCATACACACAAAGCTGGAGGTAGATGTTCTGTCATCGATATTCCCTCCCCAATCAGCATCGGTGTAGCACATGAGACAAAGTGACGCGAACCCACTGATGCCTCCAAACTGGAGCCCCACATGCCGCGTCCCCTTGAGGTAGTGCATGATGCACTTCACAGCCTGGCGGTGAAGTGGACCAGGATTGGCCACAAATCAGCTCACCTGCCCAACAACATGGGCTACATATGGTCGGGTGGCGACCATGGCATACATCAGACTGCCCACTACAAACTGATATGGGATGCCAAGCATGTCAGTTTTCTCTGCTTCATTGGATGGGGACATGGAGGAAGAGAGCTTGCACTCCGAGCTCATGGGTGTGTTGGCAGGCTTGCAATCCACCATGTCGTGTCATTTTAGGATGGATTCAATGTGTTTTGTCTTGTTCATGCTGATGGTACCTGCTACTCTATCACGCTTGATGGAAATTCCAAGGTAGAAGTCAAGAGGACCCATTTCCCTCATCTCAAATCTGCTACTCAGCTGCCCCTCGAGATCGTCTAGCAGCCACGTTGAAGAAGAGCATAGAATGAGGTCATCAACATACAAGGCGACCAACATGGTCCCTTTGTTGCTCTCATGCACGTACATGCTAGGGTTGTTGTCGCAGTGCATGAAAGACTCCTCAGCCATGAATGTATACATCTCCTGGTACCAAAGTCTTGGTGCTTGTTCTAGCCCATAGAGCGCCTTCACCAATCTGCGCACCTTGACCTCGGGAGCATCAACCCCTTCTGGAAACTCAGTCAACACCTCCTTGTCAAGTTTTCCATAAAGAAAAGCTGTCTTGACATCCATCTAGTGGAACTCCATGTTTTCAGCAACAGAAATTGCCAGCATTGACTGGATGGAGGCAAACATCACACCTGGAGCAAAGGTCTCATCGCACTTTGCACCAGGCCATTGAGAGAACCCCCCGTGCCTTGTACTTGTCTATCTTGCCGTCCTGTTTCCTTTTTACTTTCAGCACCCACTTGGACCCCACAACGTGAGCCACAGTAGGTCTTTCCACTAGGGGCCCATGTGCCATTCTCCTCGATGGAGCTGAGTTCACTGCGAATTGCTTCATCCCACTCCGCTTTGTCAAGCTGCGTAGGTACCTCTGCGAAAGACGTTGGCTCCTCTTCAACCATGAACGAATTGTTGAAGCCTGCCCATTCACCACTATCTACATTGTAATGCTCCCAAGGTACTTTAAGGCGTGAACTGCTCCCTCGACCTGCTAGCTATTGCTGTTGATGTGGAGGCTGGAGGTCTACGTCATCATTGATGACGGAAGAGGAATCATCCTCATGGTGAGGAGGATCATATACGTTAGAATCAGAGTCTGATTCCTCCAATTCATCTTCATCAGCTCTTCTCCCTGTTGTAGAACCTAGCTCATGCCCTTGTGCTGGTGCTTCGTCACCCTCCTAAAGGAGAGTGAGCTACTCTCCCTGTTTTTGAGTGTCCTCGAGTTCAAGAAGCTCTCCCTTACTCACAGACCTTTTGTGGAAATCAACGTCTTTGCTGCGGATGACGTTCTTGGCTCCTTGATCCCACAGTCTATATGTTTTTTGGGCGGTGTAATTGCATATGAAAATGCACTTTCCTCCTCTTGCATCAAGCTTTCCAGGGCCTTCACCGACCTGGACCTTGGCAAAGCTGGTGCAACCAAACACTTTGAGATGGGAGGCGTCTAGCTTCCTGCCTGACCATGCTTCTTGAAGCGTCTTCAGCTGTTGTGTCTGCTTCTTCTTGCCTCTCCTTTGCATAGCTGTTGCAAGTTTGAGTTTCACAAGGTAGGTAGCCGTACGTGCTGCTTCAGCTCAAAACCTAGGAGGCAGCTTGGCGTCAAAAAGCATGCACCTTTTCATGCCCAAGAGTGTCTGGTTCATCCTCTCTGCTACGCCATTTCTTTGAGGTGAGTAGGGGGTGGTTTCTCGTGTTGAATGCTTGACAACTTGAGCCACTGCCTGTAGGCTTTGTACTCTCCCCCTTTGTCTGTCCCGAATGCCTTCACCTTCCTTCCACTATGTCGCTCGACCATCGCGACAAAGGCCTACAGATTCTCCTTCACCTCACTTTTCTTTTTGAAAAAGTATACACAGGCTTTGCGGTTTTTGTCGTCGATGCATGTGAGGAAACATCTGCTGCCTCCATTTCGCGGTATGCAAAAGGGACCACACACGTCAGAGTGGATGAGGTCAAGGAGTGCAAGAGCACGCGTGCCATTGCGCTTGAAGGATTTCCTTTTCGCCTTGCCTTGGATGCATGGCTCACACATGATCCCAGCTCCCTCGGCCTCACCACCTAGCTCCAGCCCACGCACTAGCTCCTGCTTTCCCATGAGCTCCAATGTGCGATGTGCCACGTGCCCAAAGCGCCTGTGCCACAGGTTCTTGGAGTATGTACAAAGGCTAGAATGAATAGCACCGGTGATTGAATTTGCTTGCGGTTTTGCTGCCAAATCATCTACGGCCAGTGCCTCCGTTGCTCCAACATTTCCTTAATCATCTGAAGCTACATTGCTGCTCTCCTCATCATCAATCTTGACCAGAGATTCAGCCGTTGAATTCGTCTTTTTGGTCTACAAGACGCTGAGTCCATCAACGCAAGGAACCTGTGTGACAACCTTGTTGGCAGAGTAGGAGATGTTGATTTCCTTGGTAGGAACTATCATCGCTCCCTTCTCTGTAAAGACCATTGTCATGCCATGGTCAGTTATCCTAGAGATGGAGAGCAGGTTAGCTATCAAGGAGGTCAAGTAGACCACCCCCTCTAGCTTGAGTTCGGAATTTCCACCGTTGACACCCACTGTGACCAGCTTGTCACCAATCTCCTCAGCTGTCTCAACCTTGTCGTTCGCGACTCTAAAGTTCTTGTTGCATGGAGCAAGAGAGATGATGTCTCTCTTCTTGTAAGTGGTGTGCTTGTTTGTACCTGAGTCAAGGTCGTAGGCTCCTAGCCTGAGTATTGCCCTCCCTTTGTTTGTGGCATACTCATCCATCAAGCTTGTGGGATCCTTCCCACCATTTCCCCGTGCCATTCATCCCCGTCTCCTCCCTCTCTCTTGGGTGCACGTCACTCTCGAGCCCAATGTCTAGCCTTGCCACAGTTTTGGCAGTTTACTTGGCGCTTTGCAACCCTTCCACTATTGCTAGTGTTGTTGCTTCCCTTGTACCCAGAGAACGAGGTCTTCCAAAAGGTGTCGTTGCTCCATGAGGCAAAGGCAGCCATGTTTGCTTCACTGCTGCTATGACGCATGGCTTTATTTCACACATACTCGAAGACGGTGGTGTAGGAAAATTGATCTTCAGTCCACCCCCTAATCATGGGGCCCCAGCTTTCTGGCAGCGTCATCAGAAACATCATGGCCTGCATATTGGATTTCAGGTCCCACCCCATACCGGTGGCCTGTTGCAAGAGCGTCTCAAACTTCTGCATAAAGGCGGAGACGTCCTCCCCTTCACCAAGCCTCATGCTGATGAGATTTTGTAGAGTGAAGAGATGATTGGCAAGTAAGGAGGACTGAAACACCTTGCCGAGTTTGGCGTATGCAGTGGTTGCCACTATACAAACATTGATGTTTGAAAGGACTGAGAGTTGTATGGAGGACACAAGAATGGCAAGAGCCTTCTTGTTTGGCTTGACCCATGCCACAAGGTTAGCACCCTCTTCCTTTGGTGCTGGGACAGTTCCGTCAAGATATCCTAGCAGATCTCTGTCATCCATGATGATCTCAAACTGCCACTTCCAGAGCGCAAACCCCTCTTCATCCAACTTGAGGATGAGAGAATGATTCACGGGTTCCCTTGTCCCTGCCATCCCTACAACTACAACTGCTACACCTGTTGCACCTGTTGTTGATGCCAATGTACCTGTGCTTAAGGCCGCCGTAGGCTGCTACTAAGAAGAGGCAACTGCTTCCCTTGTTCATGTTGGTTGTTGCAAGCAAATGTAGGCTGATGTAGGCTAATGTCAGCTCCCAAGGTGGAAAGGTACAGATGTATTGCATTCCCCTCCAGCTCATGATTGAACTGCAAACAAGGAAGTTGGGTGAGAGCGAAGGCGCTCTCACTCATTGTGACTTTAGCGGTTGCGTGCATTAAACTTATCTAACCAGAGGAGTGGGCACATAACCCTTTGTTAGCTACTGAGCTAACCACCTCTGGCAGAGAAGGCGCGAAACTGAAAAATCTCACAAAGGTTTTTACACCTTCTTCCTTTGTTGACATGTGTCATGCACTCCAAACTTAATCAAGCGTACACTTTGCCTTCAAGAGTACTCATGCCTTAGCATTACATCTCAAGAAGAGCTCAAGTCATCCATATGTAAGAGGGCATCAAGCAATGGTTGATTGATCATCATGCAAGGCAGGTCATTTTATAACTGTTTGTCTAGTCTTAGAAGTCAGAAGCACATTCCTGGGAAGTGGTCTGAACCAGCCACATCACCAATAGACTTGCGCTGTGGGCTTGACACATAAGAATCCTAGTGTCAAGATGACAGACCAACCATGAAGCATCCAAGAATATACAGACTTTCTTTCTTGGAGGCTTCCATAACAAACAAGATGTGCGCCGGGTTAGGATCGAACTCATGACCTCTCACTTGGCCAAATCAACAAAATGGCCAAGGTAACCACTCACCCACATTGTTTACTCACAGGCCATATCTCACAAGAGAAAGGGCATAGTTGAGTCACACTACAACGGATCCAGGGGTCATACCTCCAGAAGGGGCAGAGCATTCCTGATCCATCCGACACTGAACAAGGGGAAAACAAATCAACAATCACTAGTGTGAAACTAGACCTCAACAACGATTAAACTAGGGTATAACTCCTTTAGAACTAGATAAAAACAAGGGCACAACTAGGGAGCAACCAGGGCACAAATAGTGTGCAACTTGGACACAACTAGGATGCAATTTGGGCAAAAATGATGCGCAACTAGGGCGTGGCTACGGCCCAGCCACGATTTAACTATGTCACAGCAAGGGCAAGAATAGTGCTGGACTAAGGTGAAACTAGGGCTCAAAGGGGGATCAACTTGGGTGCAACTAGGGCAAAACTAGGTCATGCTTATGGTAAAACTAGGGTTGAACTACGGGGTAATTAGGGCGTAGCCAGGGCAAAACTAGAGCCCAAACTAAGACGGATTTAGGACAAAATCACAAAGCAACTAGGGTGCAACAGGGATGCGACAAGGACACGACTAAGGTAGGACTACGCCGGACATATGGTACAAGAAAGGTGTAAATATTAAACAACCCTGGAATAACTGGAGTGCAACTAGGGCAGCACTGTGGCGCAAGTAGGGCCAGACTAGGTTTCACTTGGAGAGTTCCTTGTATGCAACTCGGACGCAACTAGGGCACAGCTAGGGCACAACAATGGCACGACCAAGGCATAACTAGGACATAACTTGGAATTATTTGGATGCAATTTCCACACAAGTAGGATGTGAGTAGGGAATACTTATGGCACAATGAGTGTTCAATTAGGGTGCAACTAGGTTGTAACTAGGGTGCACTATCAGGGAAGTACCTACACCTCGGGAGCAAATAGGGCATGACTACTCTACAACTTGGATGTAACTATGTCGCAACCAGCACACAAATAGGCCCCACCTAGGATGCAACCAGAGTACACAAGTAGGATGCAATTAAGACCTGACTAAGATTCATTTTGGATGTATTGGCACAGCTCAAGCACATCTTGGATGCAACTAGATGGAACAAGGGTGGAAATGAAGCCGCAAGTAGGATGAAACAAGTGTGCAACTGAGGATCAATTAGGATGCAACTAGGGGGAAACTAAGGCATAACTACGACACAAGAATCACACAACTAGCATGCAAAGAAGGAATAACTAGAACGTAACTAGGGCGTAACTAGGGAACAACTAGGATATAACCAGGGTTCAAAGAAAGTGCAAGTAGGATATGAATAATGCACAATTGAGGCATAAATGATTTTCAACTAGTTCACAACTTGGGAGTTTTCAATCCTCTCTGTATATGTTTCACCCTCCGGTGTGGACATGAGTATCCATGGCATGCTGACGAAGAGACTGGAGGCAACGCACAGTTAGCCTATGAGTAACGCTGGACCAATGCAGACCCATCAGGCGTCTCTCGTGCGCTTGCCTCCCTCTCGCAGCATTACCACTTTTAGTACCTGAATTGGTTTCTTGCTAGGGTCCATGTGAAACCTGTGGATGTCCTCAGACTTGTTGAGTGGTACACGACAGAACCTAGATCATACCTAGAATAGTGAGTGATATTACTTTGGGTTTGGTGGATGATCTTGGGTGCGGGCAGGTTCCCCTGTTTGGTGACACTCGAGGGCTTTGCCCTCGCTCGAGCATGTTGTGCCGGCAAGCCCTGCTCGTAGTCGACGGGTGAGTCTCGCTCATTGAGGTTCACTTGCTTGAGCTCTTGCATGTTGAAGCTCGGCACTTAGCTAGATTAGCGTGGATCCATGGCTGACAAAAAACTGACCCAAGCTCCCTCCATACATAACTGTTTCACATCAAACAACTTGCATTGGATTTTTAACATTTTTCTCATGGTATGAAACCAGCTTCCTAGTTCTGCTAGCGATGAATAGAGGCAGCGTCGAGCAAGAAAGGTGGCGGCCGAGCCATGTGCAGACCTAGATCTACGCATCCTCCATAAATACGGGTCGCGCACGTTGCTAAGGGCCATTGAAGGTCCTCCCGTAGGCCGCGCGTGGATAGCAGGGACGGCAGAAGGTAGGGAGAAGCTTGCAAGGGCAAGAAGGGTGTGGGAGGTAGTGCCCAAGCGCCAATCCGCCACCTAGAGACAGAGGCGGGGTCCCTCGGCCCACAAAACGGCCAGTGCAGGTCACAGGTGGCCTGAGAGGGCTCCCTAGACCAAGAGAAGGCGTTTTCCACGAGCTAAGGACTTGCGACTGAAAACTGGGCCCAAAAAATTGCTGCCGAAATTTTGTCAGTCGGTAATGAGAAGAGCAAGGGCTAAAGACACTGCCCTGGGACCTACTTGAACCCCACGAGCCATGAGTCAAGTGGGTTCAGTGCCTGGAGGGCAAGGCAAAGGAAGGGGGAGCGGCTGTGCATCCACAGGAGCCGGTGCAGGCACTGACATCGGGGCTAGTGGAGGAGCCGGCAGTGTTACAGTGGCATGTGAGGATCTCAGTAGAGTGATTAATCAAAAGGATACGACGCTGCCTGCTTTTGGCTTGCATGATTTCCTTGTGTGGATGGACGTCTTCCTCGCGTGGGCGGCAGAACACGGGTTAGAGGAGCTATATCTCTCTCTCTCCCTTGAGTGATGCAACTGAGGACCGCATCCTAGTGCAGGCCTTCAATGCCCCAGTTCGAGCGCTGCTCCGTGACCAACCTTCCGCTATCCAGTAATTTTGCTTTGGCAGTAAAGGGGAGGATCCCGCAGAACTCCGCAGTAGGGCTCCGCTTCCCCAGGAGGCATGGTAGCACCTGGCTACATGCCATGAGGAACCGGGCATGGCACTTGTGATCTCCCTTTGCGACTGTCTCTGAAGCCTGTACCCAAAGCCAGAGGCATCGATCGCGGAGTATTGGGATGCAGCAATGGATATTCGCCGTCGCATTCTCGGGCTCGGAGCGTCCTGCTTCATGCTTGAGTGGCTAGACCCTGTCTTGCTGCACCTTGGAGAACCCTACAAGGAGTACCGGCGAGGGCTTCTGCGGCTCCTTCGTGAGACTGACATTGAGAACACGGATCTCGTGGAGGTGTTTGAGGAGTTGCATCACTATGAGGACATCCTTCGTGGCTAGGCTCGAGAGGCCACCAACCCATCACCCAGCACCTTTGTTCATTAGTCTTCGCCGGGTGTTTCTACCAACTCTACTCATGGAG
Source organism: Penium margaritaceum (assembly GCA_023375785.1). Classification (NCBI taxonomy): domain Eukaryota; kingdom Viridiplantae; phylum Streptophyta; class Zygnematophyceae; order Desmidiales; family Peniaceae; genus Penium; species Penium margaritaceum. Next base: position 143,446 of record SZWC01004410.1, read on the forward strand.
GAGGTAGAGGCAGAGGAGGCTGGGGAGAGGGATGTGTAGGCACCCAGCATGGTAGGGAACAAGGGTGTGGTTGGGGTGGTGGTGGACAGCGCACTTGCAACTACTGCGGCAAGCCCGGTTACTTCTAGCGTACGTGCCTACATCTCTAGTGCATCATGACACCATCCCAGCAGCAACAGTTGTAGCAGCGGTTCAGCGCTCCACCACTTCATCCGTAGTTTAAATAGCAGCTACAGCCACCAGCATGGTCCTTACCTATGACCACTGGACCTCAGGCATCGATACCCTTTGGCGGAGTTACCTACGCACCATCTCCAGTACAGCTGCTGGCGAGTCGGCTGATGTATCAGGGGCCACTTTCCCTCTACCAGGGCACCTTCTATGTGCCGCCGAACTCAGCCGTCCCAGTCCCGGCACCCAAGTGGGCGCATTACATCTAAACGGACATGGTCGCGTAACAGCAGTCCACCGTCATAGCTCCTGCTACTGGGTGGATAGAGTCCATGGAGCGTCATCCTCCAGAACCAACGGCGATGCCACAGGCGTCAGGTCAGCAATTGGCGCACACTCATCTCACCACGTCACACTCACTTCCCATGCATGAATAGTTGTTTGACACTATTTCATTACATCGCATGTTACCACACCACCATTCTTTTTGTTGATGTATGTTGTACATGATGTGAAGGGAGTTAAAACAGGGTTTAGGGAAGTGTTGGAGGTTGAGGGTGTGGGTACAATAGCCGTGCAAGCACCAGGGGGTGTCTCATGTCGGACTGGTGTGTTGTATCTGCCCAAGTTGAAAGTGAACCTTCTATCAGGGGGTCAGCTAGACCGCCAAGCAAACATGTCCAATCTAACACAAAAGCAATGATGCATGCTTTTTGACGCTCCTGGGGTTCTCTTGGCTGATGGGCCCTTACACAGGGATATGCTCTACCACCTCATTCTGTTACCACTGATCCAGACAAACTCACACAGACCACTGACACATGTCATCACGGCAACAGACGACAAATAAGAAGACTTGCTACACTGCCGCCTCGCACACATCAACACTCACCTTGTCACGGACATGACCAAACACACGACAGCCCATGGACTCCTGTCCACAGACTGTCCACATGGCCTCAGTGCAGATTCCTGTCTTGACTGTCAGGAAGGTAAGGCTCATTGACAGAATTTCCCCAGGTCAAGAAAGGTATGCAAGTTTCTCCTCGAACTTGTCCATGCAGACCTGACAGGACCTATGCCGGTGTCCTCTGTCCAGAATGGGTCCCAATAAATTCTCACACTGACAGATGGCTTCAGTCGCTTTCTTCGGGCATTCATGCTGAGGTCAAAGATGGATGCCCAACGTGCCATGATTAAACGGATACCCCTTTCTGAGTGGCACACTGGCTCCAAACTGCTGAGACTATGCAGAGACAGAGGAGGAGACTTCATGGGTGTTCTAACAGCAGAGCTGAAGGCCAAAAGTATAGAGCATCAGACCGCTACACCATACACACCACAACAAAATGGTCTGGCAGAGAGGTGGCATAGGACTCTCGGTGATGCGTTACGTACACTGCTCGATGAGTCTGGCCTGTCCTATGGTTTCTGAGAAGAAGCCGTCAAATACGTGACTTGGGTATGGAACAAGGTGCCACAACAACCCCTCCCCAAATCGTTCACACCATGGGAATGGTGCTTTAAGGAAAAGGATAACTTGAGGCCAGCAAGGGTGTGGGGCACTATGGCATGCGTGTGGCTCGCGCAGCCCCAAAGAGACTACAAACTTAGTCTACGAGGTCGATGGTGTGTCTTTGCGGGAGTCTCACGTGCATCCAAAGCATGGCACTTCTGGGACTCGTTGCATCATCACTTTCTAGAAAGCAGGGATGCCTCTTTCTTGGAAAACATGCCATACAAACAGTTTCCTACCTTGCGTCATGTCTCGCACATCACCATTCCAGAGCAGTACCCAGACTATGTGAGTGTGCCAATGTATGTGCCACACACACCCACTGTGCATACAGAACCGTCATGGAAACAAAAGAACACAAGAGGAACATCACCGGTTCCCACAAATCTCTTAACACCCACTGAATTACACAACACAGAATCCAGTGCTCCTCATACACTGCCTGGGTTTCAGATCAAAGTGTCTTAGGACAGCACAGAGAGCTCAAAACCACCATCTCCACAGCCGGTGCATTGCTCCTGGCTCACTTGAGGAAGAGCTGTATGTGAAACAACCAGAGGGTTTTGACGATGGTATAGATCGCGTGTGGCTACTCCTCAAGGCCCTATATGTGCTCAAGGAAGCCCCGCGCTGTTGGAATAAGGAAATTTGACGAACCCTTGATTTGGGAGGGTTCATCCAAAGTGTGAGCGACCCCTCTCTCTTCTTGCGCTGGGTTCATGGTCTCCCAGTCGCCCTGCTTGTCTATGTGGATGATCTTCTTATCGTGTCTCCCTCTCTTCCACTCATCAGGGAACGAAAGAAACTGCTCACCACGCACTACAGTATGACAGACTAAGGTGATGCAACAAGCTTCTCGGATGTGACCATCAGCAGGGACAAGGCTGCGTGCACGCTTAGCTTGCATTAAGGACAATTCATTGCACATCTCATGACACGGTTCTAGCACCTGGTACATCATCTTCCACAACAACATTCACCGATGAGCCCTCATGTGTACGCGCACCTCCTGGATGCAAACACCACTGACAACGGACTATATTTTGACCCCACACTCTACAAGCAAATCACTGGCAGTTTGTTATATCGTGCTTCCACCACACATCCAGACATCTACTACGCAGTCAACATGGTGGTGTCAATGCGCCGGATAGCAACGGTCTAGAAAACGGGTCCCGACATGGGAGGCCGCCAACCGCTCTTGGTATTGCAACCAAGATAACATATCACCCTCGAACGAGGGATCCACACTTTAGGTTCGTTTGGTTTGCAACCTCACGAAGTCCGCATGTTGGTCTTTAGTGTCTACCTTTGGTTGGACACTCTGTGAGGAGTCTCAAAGGCAAGAACTNTCTTGACTGTCAGGAAGGTAAGGCTCATTGACAGAATTTCCCCAGGTCAAGAAAGGTATGCAAGTTTCTCCTCGAACTTGTCCATGCAGACCTGACAGGACCTATGCCGGTGTCCTCTGTCCAGAATGGGTCCCAATAAATTCTCACACTGACAGATTGCTTCAGTTGCTTTCTTCGGGCATTCATGCTGAGGTCAAAGATGGATGCCCAACGTGCCATGATTAAATGGATACCCCTTTCTGAGCGGCACACTGGCTCCAAACTGCTGAGACTATGCAGAGACAGAGGAGGAGACTTCATGGGTGTTCGAACAGCAGAGCTGAAGGCCAAAAGTATAGAGCATCAGACCGCTACACCATACACACCACAACAAAATGGTCTGGCAGAGAGGTGGCATAGGACTCTCGGTGATGCGTTACGCACACTGCTCGATAAGTCTGGCCTGTCCTATGGTTTCTGAGAAGAAGCCGTCAAATACGTGACTTGGGTATGGAACAAGGTGCCACAACAACCCCTCCCCAAATCGTTCACACCATGGGAATGGTGCTTGAAGGAAAAGGATAACTTGAGGCCAGCGAGGGTGTGGGGCACTATGGCATGCGTGTGGCTCACGCAGCCCCAAAGAGACTACAAACTTAGTCTACGAGGTCGATGGTGTGTCTTTGTGGGAGTCTCACGTGCATCCAAAGCATGGCACTTCTGGGACCCGTTGCATCATCACTTTCTAGAAAGCAGGGATGCCTCTTTCTTGGAACACATGCCATACAAACAGTTTCCTACCTTGCGTCATGTCTCGCACATCACCATTCCAGAGCAGTACCCAGACTATGTGAGTGTGCCAATGTGTGTGCCACACACACCCACTGTGCATACAGAACCGTCATGGAAACAAAAGAACACAAGAGGAACATCACCGGTTCCCACAAATCTCTTAACACCCACTGAATTACACAACACAGAATCCAGTGCTCCTCATACACCGCCTGGGTTTCAGATAAAAGTGTCTTAGGACAGCACAGAGAGCTCAAAACCACCATCTCCACAGCCGGTGCGTTGCTCCTGGCTCACTTGAGGAAGAGCTGTATGTGAAACAACCAGAGGGTTTTGACGATGGTATAGATCGCGTGTGGCTACTCCTCAAGGCCCTATATGGGCTCAAGCAAGCCCCGCGCTGTTGGAATAAGGAAATTTGACGCACCCTTGGTTTGGGAGGGTTCATCCAAAGTGTGAGCGACCCCTCTCTCTTCTTGCGCTGGGTTCATGGTCTCCCAGTCGCCCTGCTTGTCTATGTGGATGATCTTCTTATCGTGTCTCCCTCTCTTCCACTCATCAGGGAACGAAAGAAACTGCTCACCACGCACTACAGTATGACAGACTAAGGTGATGCAACAAGCTTCTCGGATGTGACCATCAGCAGGGACAAGGCTGTGTGCACGCTTAGCTTGCATTAAGGACAATTCATTGCACATCTCATGACACGGTTCTAGCACCTGGTACATCATCTTCCACAACAGCATTCACCGATGAGCCCTCATGTGTACGCGCACCTCCTGGATGCAAACACCACTGACAACGGACTATATTTTGACCCCACACTCTACAAGCAAATCACTGGCAGTTTGTTATATCTTGCTTCCACCACACATCCAGACATCTACTACGCAGTCAACATGGTGGCACAGTTCAGTCAACAACCACGAAGCACACATCTTAAAGCATTGCTGAAGTTGCTGCACTATGTAATGGACACAACTGAGCTTGGTTTGGTCTTTGTGCCCTCTGTGAGTCCTCTGTTGGATGGGTATTGCAACAGTGACTATGCACGTGATCGTGGGGCTCATTGTCATGGTGGTTATGTGTTTTGAGCATGGTGAACAGCAGCGTCATGGCTTAGTGAAAAGCAGTCCTGTGTAGCACGGAGTGTAGTGGATGCCGAGTACATGGTGTTGGGTGAAGCTGCATGTTAATGCATTTGGCTGGCACGACTGCTTGAGGAATTGGGGCTGCACACTCATGCTGTAGCACTGCACAGTGACAGCTTTGATGCATGCCACATTGCAACAAATGATGGTGTGTTGCATCCTCACACAAAGCACATTAGTATGGAGTGCCATTTTGTTCAAGAAGAAGTCAAGCCAGGTGCCGTCCAAGTGTGCCCCATCAGCGATGACGCTCAACTGGCTGACTTCCTTACCAAAGCACTCCCATCTTCCGCACTTCTCCATCATCTTGCGAACCTTGGTTGTATCCCCTCTGCACTTATGTTGAAGGGGGCTTGTTAATCCTCTCTGTATATGATTTACCCTACGGTGTGGACATGAGTGCGCAGGGCACGCTGACCAAGAGAGTGGAGGCGACGCACAGTAAGCCTGTGAGTCACGCTGAACCGACGCAGACCCATCAGCCATCTCTCGTGAGCTTGCTGCCCTCTCGTAGCATTGTCCCTTTAGTGCCTGAATTGGTTTCTTGCTTGGGTCCATGTGAAGGCTATGGATGCCCTCACACTTGTTGAGTAGTACACAACAGAACCTAGATTAGACCAAGAATAGTGAGTGACATTACTTTGTGTCTGGTGGATAATCTTGGGAGGGGGCAGGTTCCCCTGTTTGGTGACAATCGAGGACTTTGCCCTCACTCAAGCATGTTGCGCCGGCAAGCCCTGCTTGCCGGCCGACGGGTGAGTCTCGCTCATCGAGTCTCCCCTGCTCGAGCTCTTGCATCTTGGAGCTCGGCACTTAGCTAGCTTAGCGTGGATCCATGGCTGACACAAAAGTGACCTAAGCTCCCTCCACACTTAACCATTTAATGGCAAACAAGTTGCATTGGATTCGTAGCATGCATCTAGGGTGAAACTATGGTGTAACTAGAACACCCCTAAGATGCATCTGGGATACAACTATGGTGGACCTAGGTCACACCTGGGGTGTAACTAACGTGTGACTAAGGTACAGCTAAAAACAAATATGGGTACAACTAAGGCACAACGAGGGCAAAACTTGGTTAGAGTTCAAGTGAAACTAGGATACAAACAAGGTAAAACTGCTGTGCAACAAGGGTACAACAAGGCACGATGAGAGCAAAAGCATGGTGTAACTAAAGCGTGACCATGATACAACAAGGGCACAAACAGGGAGCAACCAAGGCGCAACAGAAGCACACCTATTTCACAAATTGGATGCAACTCAGATGCATCTAGGACCTTACTAAAGACATAACTAGGGCAAATATTGATTGTAAATCGAGCACAGATATGGTGTAGATGTGGCACAACTAGGCATAAGTAAGGTGGAAAGAGGGCGCAACCACGTTGCAACTAGTGCACAACAAGAGCACGACTAGGGAGAACCCATGTAGCAACTGGGTCACAACTAGAGCATAACTAAGGAACAACCACATTGCACCATGGATGCAACTAAGGTTCAAATAGAGCACAAGTAGGGAACAACGTTGTCCCATCTACGGGACAACTAGGGCACAAATAGGGTAAAACAAGGGTGCAACTAAGGGAAACTATGGCACATATAGGACAGAATGAAGGCGTAACAAGAGTATAACTATGTTGCAACTATGGCACAACTAGGATACAAATAGGCTACAAATCTTGTGTAACTTGGACGTATCTTGGGTACAACTAGAGTGCAATAAGGCCACAGCTAGGATGCGACCAGGACACAGCTAGGCCACAAATAGGATATAAACACGATGTACCTAGGGGGAAAACAAGACCTAACTAGGGTGTTGTTAGGGTACAACTAGGATGTAACTAGGAAAAATGAGAGCAAAAATCATACAGAATTGAGGTGCAAGTACAGATTAAATATGACATAGGTAAGATACAACTAGGACGCAAGTATGAGACCACTAAGGCACAAACATGACAGAACTGGGAAAATGTAGTTGTGCCCTAGTTGCATGAAGGTCCAATCCTAAATGCATCCTAGTTGTGTCCAAGTTGTGTCCTAGTGACGTGATAATTGCACCTTAGTTTTGCCCTGGTTTTGTCCTAGTTGTGACCCTGTCATACAATAGTTGCACCATCTTTATGCCCTATGTATCCAAGATACACCCTAGTTGCGCTTTTGTAGCGAGACGGCCAGTTCGGCCCTCCCTCCTCGCTAGAGCAAGGAATGGTTGTGCACCACCCCTCGCGTCAGTGAAGGCTTGCCGACGGCCAGCAGTTTGCTGGCCGCCGGCCAGCTGGCTGCCGACCGGCTAGACAGCCCAAGTGACCGGCCGGCTGGCGGCCGGCCGGTCACTTGGCCGGCCGCCAGCCGGCCAGCCGCTAGCCACCGATCGCGGCCTCAGCCTGATCGGCGGCTGAGGGGCCGCGAGGGCCTCAAGGGCAAGGCCTCGTAGCCTCGTGTCCTTGCCCCCCCCCCCCCCCCCCCCCCTTGAAAG